>PVJS01017989.1:0-35465 GCA_004027185.1 Glis glis | reverse complement strand
AGAGAGACAGGGAGAGAGAGAGCGAGAGAGCTGAGGCTGGCCGCAAACCCGGATCCTCCAGTCTCCGCCTCCCAAAGTACTGGGATTACAAGTGTGCGCCACCACGCCCGGCTAGGCAGCCCAGGTTCTTATAGCTCTTGTCTGTATCATTTGAACATGGGCTGAACAGCTGGCCGCCTGCAATTGTCTAAGACTCAGCCACTTGTTACAGCAGTAGGTTACAGTCTGTTTACACGCTTCCAACTGCTTTTTGCTGTTGGTATACTCTGATCTCACATCCTTTGCTGCAGTTCTCAATTCCTTTTCTTCTTTACGGAACATCGCCAGGAACCACAGGGAACGTGCTATCCTTCAGTGAAACCAGAGCGCATCAGGTGGTCCAGCAGAAATCGGAGCAGTTCATGGTCTACAACCAGAGGCAGCTCACACGGATCTACCCGTCCGCCTACCGCATCGACTCCAGCAACTTCAACCCCCTGCCCTACTGGAACGCAGGCTGCCAGCTAGGTGTGTGCTTCGGAGAGGAGCCAGCCATCCTCCTGTGTTCTCACTCTTCCACGCATCTTGCCTAACTCTCTCAAACTTTCAACCCACACAGTGGCGCTGAACTACCAGTCTGAAGGGCGAATGATGCAGCTGAACCGAGCCAAGTTCAAGACGAATGGCAACTGTGGCTACGTCCTCAAACCCCAGCAAATGTGCAAAGGTATGCGTTCATTTCATGTTAGTCTCTGAGTGCAGGTGAACTCCATCAACTCAGACTCTAGGGATGCCATCATTTTTTAAACAATATTATTATTTTTTTTTGCGCAACTGGGGGTTGAACCCAGGGGCATTCTACCTCCAAGCTACACCCCCAACCCTAATTTTTATTCTTTATTTTGAAACAGGGACTCACTAAGTTGCGGAGGGCCTCAGTAAGTAGCTGAGGCTGGCCTCCAACCTGCGATCTTGCTGTCTCAGCCTCCCAAGTACTGGGATTACAAGCCTGCGCCACCATGCCCGGCAAAACAACATTATTTTTAATTACCACATAGTAATTGTATGTATTTATGGGGTACTGTATACAATGCATGTATACAATGTGTAATGATCAGATTAAGGTAATTGGCATACCTATCATCTAAGACTTATTTCTTTGGGTTGAGAACATTCAAAATCTTTTCTACTAGCTATTTTGAAATCTGCATTTAGTTGTTGCCAATCACGGTTATCGTACTGTGCTGTATAGAGCACAAGGTGTTATTCCTCCTCTGCAAGTGCTCCCTGTACCCAGTGTCCATCCTGTCTCCATCCTCCCCTCCCACACAGACCCTGGTAACCACTGTTCCATTCTCTGCTTCTTTGATATCAATGTTTTAGCCTCTCTATATACGTGAGAACATGTAGTACTTGCTTTTCTGTGCCTGACTTATTTTACTTAATATCCTCCATTTCTATCCATGTTGCTGCAAATGACAGAATTTCATACTTTTTTATGGCTGAATAATATTCTATTGTGTATATATACCACATTGTCTTTATCCATTTATCCAGGCTGTGGACACTTAGGTTGATTTCATATCTTACCTATCGTGAATAATGTTGCAATACACACGGAAGCGCAGATGTCTCTTTGACATACTGATTTCAATTCCTTTGTGTATGTATATACCCAGTAGTGAGGTTTCTGGAATCATATGGTAGTTCTGTTTTGAGTTTTTGAGGAACCTCCATATGTAAGATACTTAAAAAAAATTGGAGCCAGGTGTGGTTGCACATGCTTGTAATACCAGTAGTTGGGAGGTTGAGACGGGAGGATCACAGGTTCAAGGCCAGCCTCAGCAAGTAGTGAGATTCTCATCAACCTAGCGAGACCCTGTTTCAAAATAAAAATAAAATAGGGCTGGGGGTGTAACTCGGGGGTAGAATGCCCCTGGGTTCAATCCCCAGTACCACAAAAATAAGATGGGGTATATACCTAGTACATGCAAGGCCCTGGGTTTGAACCCCCATACCTCAAGAAAAAGAGAAAGAGATAGGTTAAGGAACTTAAATATAAATTAGAATTCTTGTCACATTCAGGTAGCATGATGTTTGGAAAGTTATCCTGTGAGGTTATGCATTTCAAGAGGGATATGATAGCAATGGTTTGTCATCTTTATGAGTATCCCAGCATGATATTCACTGGTCATTATGTATAAGGCCTTCTAAGATTCAGGCCTTATCATTCAGAAACTCTCCTAGGGATTATGAGTCTGAGACCTGCTAGAAAATTAATTTGTACCTGAAACAATTTTATCTAGCCTTTTTAGTCAATATAGTCCAATTACAAAAACAGTGTTCACAAAAAAAGAAAGGAAAAACTAGTGCTCGATCAAACAATACTTTCTTTTCATTCTGCTCCTTAAATTTTTTTAACTTTCCAAATTAGATTTATAATGATTAGATAACAATTTGTTGACAGATATGTCTTGAGGATTTTATGCTTTGCACATATTCTTACTGTGGTATTTTCTTAATTTCAGGTCTTCTTTCTGTTCCTTATAGTCATTCCGTACCTGAGATAGCTTAGGTTAGGAGTGTTTTTTGAATCTGACATAACTGCTCGCCTTATCATACTGTTGGCATTTCAATAACATGAGCTTCTTAGTCCATGCTGGGGTGCAGTGTAGACACTTGCCTTAAACCAGCCCCTCCTTAGCCTCTGGGTACAAGGATTCTAATGGTGGCCATGGTTGTGGAAATGCCCAGGGGTGTGGCTTTCAGGCCGAAGCTACGTCATAGTTACATGACAGTTACATGACATGATTTAGTTACATGACATGATTGTTCCAGGACATGCTGTGATAGCCAGTGTTTGTGTTTGTTTCACAAGCTTAAACTCTGCATGTGTGTGTGTGTTTTCTTCCCATGTCACCGACCTCTGCTTTACTCGGCTTAGGTACTTTCAACCCTTTCTCTGGCGATCCACTTCCTGCTAACCCCAAAAAGCAGCTCATCCTGAAAGTGATTAGTGGACAGCAACTCCCCAAACCTCCAGACTCCATGTTTGGGGACCGAGGCGAGGTAAGTTGAATGCTACCAAGTGGCCACAGGGTTAGTTATGAAATTGTTTTATGGTGTTTACATTTTATCTGAATGTCTTCAGGGGTGAGCACTGGCCCTAGCTCATTAGATATTAGCAGACTTATTGGCAAATCACACACACTTCTTGCTGGGCCGCGGTGTATCATCCATCTATTTGGGGGTTTGAATGCATGATACCCAACTCACAACTCAAGACTGACACTGGCAGTGATAAAATGGGGGTGCAGAGAACAACTTTATTATTGGTAGGAACAGTACCTATGAGCGAATCGCAGCCACCAGTCCACAGCTCCTGCAGCCCTCATCCCTGCTGCTCCTCTACCACATGTTCCGTGGCCACATGCTGGTTCTTGCCATTACCTGTGCACCCCTGAAGCTTGATTGTAAAATGTCTCTCTCTGTGACCACAGCCTCCTTCCTTTCCCTACCTTTTGTTCCATGTTTCCATTGCAATGTACCCTGGCCTTCTTGGCCCATTTCCCCCCTTCATGTCAGTCCTTCCTGGCCTCGTGTTCTTCTTCTCAGGGCTGGTCCATCACTTCAGGCCCTCCGCACTCCCACCTAGATCTTGATGGACAAAACCAGGCAGCTCTGCAGTTTGGTGCCACTGTAAGCAGTCTAGTGCTGGAGAGCACAGCCGCTCCCTTGCCAGCTCTCATCTTCTTCTCCACAGTGGCTGCTTCCAGCCTCCTCTCTGTCCCCAGCATCTTCAACAGGTGGCACAGTGTCCTCCTCCTCAGAGAGAAGGAGTTTGGATGGGACCATCTCTTCCATCTCTGTTGCCGTCAGCCTAATCCAAACCACTGCCATCTTTGCTCAGTTCTACGGTAGCCTCCTGTGGCCTGTCCACCCGGCTTTCCTTCTTGCCCCTATGTTCAGCTCTCCGTTCAGCAGCAAGAATAATGAATAATTGTAATTAAATCTTATTATTATACCTAATAATTATAATTATTTAAGGCAGTTTATCCTGCCGCTGCCGTCGTCGTCGTTTCCTCCTCCTTCTCCTCCTCCTCCTCCTCCTCCTCTTTCTTCTTCTTGTCTTCAGCAAGGAAGACTCACTCATATTTTCTCTCAAACCTTTCATTTTGGAAAAATTTGAGCTCCAGAAAAGTTGCAAGAATACTAAAGTGGATCACCTCAATCTACTAACCCAATTATTAAATTTTGTGTCATTGGCAATACCTCTCCCTCATGTGTATATGTATGTGTGTATGCCTGTGTGTTTGCTTTTCTCTGCAGCCATTGAGAGTAAGCTGTTGATATACCCAAGAGTTAATTTATAAAAAGAAATGTTTACTCAGGCCCTCAGTTTTGGACAGTCCAGTCTGTGATTGACTGGCCCCACTGCTTTGAGCCTGTGTGGGCCAGCATATCACCGCAGGAGCATTTGGCAAAACACACTGCTCACTCTATCAGCTAGAAAGTAAGAAGAGACTCCTAAAGCACACCTCCAATGACCTAAAGACCTCCCGTGAGACCACACCTTCTAAAGATCCCACCACCTCCCAGTAGCACCACTCTGAGGACCAAGCCCTTGACACATGGACCTTTGGGGAACATTTACACAAACTGTAGTGCACATCTAATCAATTACCAGCTCATAGAAATTCTACCTCCCAAATCTTCCCAGTCTCACTGCAACTGAGTCCAGTCTTGTGCCATGTCACCTGCAGACAGGGTGATAAGGCAGACTCTGTTACTCGGGTTTACAGATGAGGAAGGCAAAGCACAGTTAGCTACAAGACATGTCTAAGGTCAGCACAGAGCTAAGTTTTGAAACATGAGGTTGCTCTCCCAGCCTGTGGTCTTGAATTCCTAGGGCAGAAATCCTATTCATTAGATGCCTCCAAAATCCAAAATCTCTAGTGGCCCAGTTTTTTCACAAAGTTCTATTTAAAGGAAAAATTATAATTAATTGAAAATGAATAAACTTTATATTATTTGGTAAAAAAAGAAAACATAATGTTTCTAGCCATCTCATCATCTTAATGTTTTTCTGTCATTTTCATTCTTAACCCCTGAAGCTCCTAAGCCCTCAAACTCTATATGCCTTCCTCACTCCCCAAGTTCTTAAAATATGTTTTCTCAGCTTTCATAACTCTCTTCCTGTGAGACTTTCTGAGGCCAGCTCTTTCTGGTTCTTTAGGTTTTCATTTCTTCAATACCCAGAACTTGTGCCACAGAGGAACACTTACAGGTGGCCAACAAACAGGATCCCTCCCCAAAGGAGAGGAACTGGGGATTGGGGTACTGAATACTCATATATTTAAAAAATGTACTCTTAATCTTTTTACCTTTTAATACTTTTAAATTTGTTATAATACACAACCAATTTAACTTTAATATTTCCAAGTCAAAAATGGATAGCTGGATTCATTTTTATGTTACCCACATCAAAACAGAGTATATCCAGAACCCCCAGAAGGCTCCCAGTCAATATCTATCCCAACCCCACAGCAAACACCAGCCCCAACACAGCAGAGCAATTTTTCCTATTCTCAAAAGTTATGTAAATTGACTCACTGTAGGTACTCATTTATGCCTGGCTTGCCCAACAACATGTCTCCGGTGCAGAAGTTTGTTCTGTTTTTCACAGTTGTGCAATACTCATTAACTGAATCTTCCACAATTTAGCCATTCTACCATGATAGACATTTAGGTTGTTTGCAGTTTGGCCATTATGAATACCTCTGCTCTGAGTATTTGTCCATGGGCAAACCTCTCATTTCTCTTGGGTGTGTACTCTGAGCTGAAATTGTAGGTTCACTGGGTAAAGTTTATGTAGCATGAGCACATGTTGTCCAGCAATTTCCAACACTTTCTTTTATCCCTGTCTCACATATCTACTGCTACACCCGGCACCGGTCCCCTCTCATAGGAAGTGCCTGGTAAAGTCAGTTGCTGTTGAAATGTGGATGTTTTAGCCAATGTTGTCAAAACAATTGACACTTGTGTAGATATGTACCATTTGCAATGTTACTTTCTCTTTATCTGTATAGATCATCGATCCTTTTGTTGAAGTTGAAATCATCGGATTGCCAGTAGATTGCTGTAAAGATCAAACTCGTGTGGTAGATGACAATGGTAAGATGATGATCGGTGTTCACTCTTAATGAGGGCATTCTAGAAGTAGAATTTGCATGGAAAAAGAAAAATATGTTTATTTAGTAGAGCCACAGATCCTAAAATCTATAACTGTCATCTGAGTTTGTATTAAGATGTTCTCAACACATGAAACCAAGCAACTGGGAATTGACTCAGGACATACTTTCATGGTGCTGGGATCTGGTCTCTCAAGGCTTTTGTGAGTTCTTTCCACTGAAAAGAACAAATGATATTTTAAAGAGCCGAGTTAAAAATTCACTTAGGAAAATACCTTCTAGTATATTTCTATTGTGTTCTTATGACACGAGTCTCCTCAAAGCTTTCGTTCATGAGGCCTACATGTGTGGTTAATTTCTCTCTCTCTCTCTCTCTCTCTCTCTCTCTCTCTTTCTTGTTTTTGGAACACATAAAACTCTAATGGTGAGCACAGTGGTGTATGTGGTGGGTGGGCACCTATATTTCTCCTTGTAACGTAAAGCAAGCTTTCTTTACCAAGCCTTGTATCTTTTTCTTGGTAAGCTGAAATTGTATTCATTTGTTTGTACATTTGGCAAACATTATTACATACCTATTTTTCTCAATCTCTAATTACTAATACTCTAGGGTAATTTTAAACCACAATCATCAAAACATCTGAGAAATTAGTGGTTCATAGGGAGATCTTGAAGGATGGGAGTTCAAGAATAGGGCAAACCTATTACTTAGCAAATAATATGCTAAAAGAAAGCAACCTTTCTATAGTGTATTTTCCCACCAGTGTTCAATAAATTATCCTTTCTTTTCTTAGTCACAGATGTAACTGAGAGGTCATTACGAAGTCAATAAGGAGATAATCTCCTATATTATTCAGGAGGGGCATCTTGGTGATTTTCAGCCTGTAATTATCTCATTAGCTTGAGAATTTTTTTATAGGGCAAGGTGGTTGATACCTCTTGAATACATAGATTTAACAAAAGTTATTTTCATTTCTTAGCAAGGAAAAACAGAAACGTATGGAATGCTTGAATTTTCATCAGTTTTTATCACTATTTTATCTGAGAGAATTTTACCAAGGGATAAATGTATTTTTGCCTTTTACCATTTGCCTTAGTCTGTTTTCCACTGCTATAACAAAATACCTGAGGCTTGTTGCCTTATCAAGAAAAGAGGTTTATTCAGCTCACAGTTTTGAAGCTGGAAGTCCAAATAGGCTGGTGACGGCTCTGGAAAGAGCTCTCCTGGCTGCACCCACCACACCACGGCAGAGCACATGGGAGAGGGAGAGGTCACATGGCAACACAGGAAGCCCCAGAGGGTAGGTTGGGGCCAGGCTTGTTCTATTATAGCAACCCCTTTGTGAGAACTAACCAAGGTCCCATTAGAACTATACCAATTTTTTCCAAGGGCAGCACCCCCAATGGCCTCCTGACTTCCCACCAGGCTCTGAAAAGTCACCACCTTTTAATATAGCCACACTGGGAACCAACTGTCCAACTTATGAACCCTTGGGAGATAAACCACATGCAAAGCAGAGCAGTGTTTAGATGGAATTATATACCTTCTCCATTCATTTTCAGCAGGCTTGAATTATAGTAATGTTATAAGTTCCTGCCTCATGAGAAGCCACTGGGAATCCATAGCACACAGTCCAGTTTAATTCTATCGCTGTCTCCTTAGGCATGTTATTTTCTGTGAACCTCAATTTTCTTAACTATGAAGGGAGTTATACATATCAGGATTTCCTACTTTTAAAAGCATAAGCATGTTGTTAGTTGTATAATTTTTAAAAGTTGACATATTTTTGAAAGTCAATAATAGGTATTTTTTCTTAATTCTTTAATGTTCTGCAACTCCAAGTAATGACATTCTGAAACTCTCATTTTTTTCCTATTGGAAAATCAGTTTACCAATTTTAATCAAAGAATAAACATATCTATATCATGAATAAAAAAAAAAACAAAAACAAACCCAAAACTCCTGCCCTGCCACTCTTGGAGAGTTTTTATAAACATTAAACAGGATGACCTATGTACAACAGTGTTGAAACTTGCAAACCACCTTATAAAATGGCCATTGGTGGTTATTGTAATAGCAGAATTTTTGGTGAGTGAGAAGTGTAATTTGATTGGGAGGATAACGGTCTTTATTGCTTTTGCTAAAATATTCTTAGATCACTATTATAAGATAATTTTTGAACTTATTGAAGCATTCTGAATATCAATGAGCTTCCTCTACAATGTAATTGGGCATCAAAGATTAATAGAACTGATGTGATAATTTACAGGCAATTTTCTTACCAATTATTTTCTAGCAGTGGGGTAAATTCCGAGCTTTAGTTCAGCAAGACATCCTGGGGTGGCTTGGTCATCCTCACAAATTTAATAATCATCGCAAGCAATTTCACTGTCTGCTTTGCAGACGGCGCTGCCTGCTCATTTCCAGCCAAGCCCTTTGCTTTTCTGATTTTTCTGCCTTTATTTCTCTGAGGATTTAACCCTGTGTGGGAAGAAACCCTGACATTTACTGTACACATGCCAGAAATAGCTCTGGTTCGGTTCCTTGTGTGGGATCATGACCCCATCGGACGAGACTTCGTTGGACAAAGGACTGTGACCTTTAGCAGCTTAGTGCCTGGTAGGTGTGAGCTGACCTTTTTTCTCTAGACTGACCATTCCTTCTTCTTCGGAAGATTTAAAACAAGACATGTGATTCCCAGGATATATGGCATGTGTATTTTATATATAAATATAACGTATGTACACACACACACACAAACACACACACACACACACACAAGATGAACACACACACACACACACAAGATGAACACACACACACACACACACACACACACACACCATAAGCTGAATGTGACTGTGAATGAGCGTTATACAATGTAAAGAATTGTAGTCAGGTCAGATGCGTAATTCTGTTGCACCCACAGGAAAGCCAAATGCGAGTTCAACTAAAAGGAAATGACTTTCTTTGCTTTGTCAGGCTACCGGCACGTCTATTTGGAAGGACTCACCGAAGCCTCCATATTCGTCCACATAACAATCAATGAAATCTACGGCAAGGTGAGCAAGATCACAGGGCTAAAAGCCACACACGACAATAATATGGTCCTCAACAGAGTGACCCACTGTCTAATTGCATAAGAGAAATGAGCACTGTGACTAACTGTTCTTTAGTGGAAAATTGCAGGCAGGCAAGCCCGTCTTTCTCCAGCCCCCGGTATGCTTCCCACTGTTCAGGGCAGGATCCTCATTCCTTCCATCCAAGGGCCCTGTTTGCACATAGCAGAATTGAGGAAACTATTATATTCTCAGGCAATCATTTATTTGACTAAAACAATGAAGATATAACTGATTGATTTTTTTTTTTTTTTTTAGTCCTTAGAAAGGCCCAGGTGGCTGCAATGAGAAATAGGGTCTCAGGTGTTTGATGAATTACCTGCACTGACTGGGCTGTGAGCCCAGACAGTTCTAGGCAGGATGCGTTCATTTGGTGCCATTGTTAACTGGAAACTGAAAACTTGAAATTATCCACTGAAGAGAGAGGCCACAAAAATACATTCTTATTCTCTCCTGCTGCTGCTGGTCTCTTCACTGGAGAACTGGCTTGAGGTTTACAAATCAATAGGCCATCCTCTGGCCATGGCAGGTAATGAGAGACTTGGCTACTGACAAGGATTTTCAGGACCAGACATGCTTTGGACAGAGAGGAAGAGCACTGAACAGGACCTAGGGATGCTTAGTTCTCCTCTTTACAGACAGTCCGTGTGGCCTGGGGCTTTTCCTCTAGAGGAATTATACATTTTCCACATCTCTACTTCCTCATGTGCAAATGTGAGGTAAAAATAATACTTACCTCATAAAAAGCAGATTATGCTGTCCTTAGAAAGCTATCTGCCATGTAGTAAGTGCTCAAAAATGCTGGCTAATATTATTGTGCCTACAGCCCAACTAAGGACTGGATTAGGGGGTGTATGTTTATCTTAACCTTAGTTAGCAGATGGGGGCTTAGGGCCTTTATTTCTAAGAACAGGGATGTTTAGTCCTGGGGTTTATTATCTTTTCTTTTTATGCTGTTTGTTGGAATCTATCCACCAGCCTAAGTAGACACGAATAAAAATGATTTTAAAATGATTTTTAGCCAGGCGTGGTGGACCACGCTTGTAATCTTAGTACTTGGGAGGCTGAGACAGGAGGATCGCAGGTTCACAGCCAGCCTCAGCTACTTAGTGAGGCCCTCTGCAACTTAGTGAGACCCTGTTTCAAAATAAAGAATAAAAAAATAGAGCTGGGGATGTAGCTCAGAGGTAGAATGCCCCTGGGTTCAATCCCCAGTACCATTGAAAAAAAAAATTCTTGAATTCTGGGAATTCCAAGTTAACTAAACAACATCTCTAGCATTTATCAAGGCTGAGGGAAACAATAAAATGGAGACTTTGTTAAAAACTTGAGCCAGAAATTAAATTAAAATATGAGGGCTAGGCATGGTGGCGCACGCCTGTAATCCCAGTACCTGGGAGGCTGAGAAAGGAGGATTGCAGGTTCAAAGCCAGCCTCTGCATATTAGCAAGGCTCTCAGCAATCTAGTGAAACCCTATTTCCAAATAAGAAATAAAATCAGGCTGGGAGTGTAGCTTGGAGGTAGAATACCTCTGGGTTCAATCCCTAGTACCAAAAAAAAAAAAAGAAAGAAAGAGAGAGAGAGAGAGAGAGAGAAAGAAAGAAAGAGAAAGAAAGAAAAGAAAAGAAAGTGTTCTGTAGGACTTCTCTCTCCTAAATAAGTGACCATTTTTTGGGTCATACTGTTTGGCACTTTCAAAGGATATTCTGGTTGGGAAGCACCCACTCTCAAGTGTTGGTGTTGAGTTGAACAATGAGCCACCATAAGATTGAAAATCACAGAAGCTGGAGAAAGGGTTTAGGGAAGCTGTGCATGTCTTCTCTTGTGTTTTCTGGCACCACCTCTCGAGTGAGCCCCAATTGTGTTTTGCTCTGTTTTCTTCTTCCCTTGCAGTGGAGCCCTTTAATCCTCAACCCCAGTTATACTATCTTGCACTTTCTAGGAGCTACAAAGGTAGTTTCTCCGCATGGGCGTTGTTGTCGCTGCGTGTTTCTTTTTAAGCGGGTTTTCTGCCGCATGTTTTCTCACACCATCATTCCATTTCCCCGCTCACCGCTTTGACACACCCGTCTGTTGCTTCACAGCGGCTGGAGTTTGTAGCAGTCTGTTAATCATGGGAACTTGGGAAAGGTCAGTCATGAAGCTGGAAGGCTGCCTTCCTCAGAAAGTAAGGTCGATAGGCCGTGCATGGCGTTGCGCACACATGCTGTGAGCTGCCGTTTCCTTGGTCTAAATTGACTGCAGTGGCTGGAAAGTTTTGTTTCGTGTTCATGTTATCATGGAGCCGTCATTTCAGAGGCAAGTTGGGGACACGATGGCATTGACTTCATTCTGTGGCTGGTCCTTTTGTGTCTCCAGAACAGACAGCTCCAAGGTCTGAAGGGACTGTTCAATAAGAATCCCAGGCACAGTTCTTCCGAAAACAACTCCCATTATGTCCGGAAGCGGTCGATCGGAGATAGGATTCTGCGGCGGACAGCCAGTGCTCCAGCCAAAGGCAGGAAAAAGAGCAAGATGGGCTTCCAAGAAATGGTGGAGATAAAGGATTCGGTATCTGAGGCCTCACGAGAGCATGATGGCGTGCTAAGGAGGACCACGCGGAGCCTGCAAATGCGCCCCGTCTCCATGCCCGTGGACAAAAGTCTCCTGGGGGCCCTGTCGCTGCCGGTGTCTGAGACAGCAAAAGATGCGGAGGGAAAAGAAAGCTCTCTGGGTAAGATGCTCCTCGTTTCTCTAAGCTGCATCCCAGTCCCTTGTTTCCATTATAGCATGTTTGACATTCTGCAGTCAAAGTAAAATCTACTGAGAAATAAAGAATTTTCTATGTTATCTTGTAGAACAGAAGATGTCAAACTTTGGGGAGTAGAGTGGTAAAAGCATTGTCCCCTGACCTAAAGCCTCAAAATAACATTGCCCTCTAGTATTGACGGCCAGGGATGGGGGAGCCACCAGGTGTGATTCCCTGGAGCATGTGGGTCTGTGAGGTAGGACAGAGGGAGGCAAACCCTGCACAAAATGAGAAGTACTGGTCTTGCAAGTTGTACCACACTTCCTGGTTGTTCTGAGGGAGAATAGGATTATTTTGACTTTTTTTTTTGGTGGTACTGGGGATTGAACCCAGAGGCATTCTACCTTTAAGCTATACCCCCAGCCCGATTTTATTTCTTATTTGGAAACAGGGTCTCACTAGGTTGATGAGAGTCTCACTCCTTGCTGAGGCTGTCCTCAAACCTGCGATCCTCCTGTCTCAGTCTCCCAAGTACTGGGATTACAGGCGTGCACCACCACGCCCGGCTTATATTAACTTTTCTGAGGTTGAATATGGTTGTATTATTTTCCCCACCGTCGAAGGCATTCCTGTAGTTAGAAGTTTTTATGGGGAAAGAAGACAAGATGTTGAAAGCAAACCACCTCCCACTGGACAAAGCTTTGCTCCCTCAGGAGGTGGCAGAGGCTGTGTTTTCCTTGATCTCTCTCCCAGGCCTCTGGCTGTTGTTGGCAGAGCAGGAGGCAAGATGGCACCGCCATCTTTCCCCTTAACTTGAATGAATCGCGGACTCATATTAGGAATTTGATAAAGAGTGATGGCTGCTTTGTCAGTGACAAAGAGCCCTTGACTTGTGTCTGTGACCCCCCCCCCCAGTTTAGGTAACTTAAATGCCAAAATGATATCCATTTGTTGTCTCTAGAACAAATATATTTTAACCAAATCAGAATCCTCTCAGACAAGTAGGATGTAATACCTTTTCCTTTAGCAAAAGTATTCTTTTATCTAGCAATCTAATTTCAGTGATCTATTTTCTCACAAATACCATTTTGTTTGCTTTGATTTTTTTTTTTTTTGGTAAAGCTATTCTGGGGAGAAAAACTCATTCCTGAATGGTTTATTGGAAGAAGAAAAGGGGAGTTTAAATGTTTTGAAATTTTGCTAAGAACAATGCTGGAGAAGAGATAAAATATGAAACTTAAAATTTATTTTAGAACCTCATTTTTGGGGAATAAAGCTATGTTCAATAGACATTGGGGATAATTAATCCTGGAAATGACAGTTGGGATGTTAATGCCATTAAGTTGAGTTAGAAAGAAATATTGAGGTGTTTCTTTCCTCCCTTTGAAAAACAGCTATGTGAATTAGTCATGTATTTTAAATTCATAGAAAATGTGGAACAATTCATAATCATGCACTGATTCAAGTTATAGTACAGAAAAATATTAAGAAAAAGCATATTATAAAATTCTATACATTATTCTGTCCCTTTGCAAAAACTACAGTGGCTATCTCTGAACAGTGACATCATATGATATTCAATTGTTTACAATTTGGGGGGTTTAAAATTTTTTGTGATAAAGTATTTTTCCTTTAGGAAAATATATAAATAAAAGGTTAAAGTTTTCCTCTTACATATCATGACTATGAAAGCCTTAGGAGGCTATTAAATAATCTAATCAAAGATAATTAAACACTTAATACTGTCTTAGCACTATCTCAGCCATAAGGAGGTATCCCAAATTCCTGTGAATTGTGTGTTTTTATAGTTTTCCTGACATTTTACTTCTACTTTTAGGGGAGAATGCAGTATGAAATTTGTGGGTTAAAAACAAGTACAATTAACAAAATATTAGATATTAGTAATGACATATTCTTTATCTTTACATGTTTAAGTTAGCAGGTATTCATATTTTAATGCATTTATCACACCTTCTAATTGTTGTAGAAATTAATTGGTTAAATGAAATTTTTTTGCCAGAATGATTTTTTTAAATGATACTACTTGTGATTTTTTTCTGATATACTTGAAACTTTGTAACTTTGAAACTTTGTGTAACTTTGAAAGCTTGTAGTCTCTTGCTTGCAGGTGCCATGATACTGTGTTTAACAGAGCTGTCTTGTTCTGTTTTTATTGCCATGCTTCTGTGTAGTACAAATCTGAATAGGAAACAACTTAAGGTAATCCTCACTGTGAAAGTATGGTAACTCATTGACATATTTCGGACAATGAATATTACATCCTTTGCTGATGTAATAGACATCCAAAGGGAAACTCCAGCGAAATTCCTATCGATATATTTTACCATTTATTCATCACACAGACACTTTGTTGCAAGCCTATGCAATCCATAACTATATTCTGTCACAGTGTACAAGATTTACATTCTCCATTTGTCTGTCTCAAGACAAACATGAGTGTTTGCAGGTGCTACATAAAGTGATGCATATCCCCTAAAATGTGTGTGTTTTTTATTTCATTCAACAGAAGATAAGGATGGAAGAAGAGGGAAGGCAGGTATCAAAGACTCACATTTTCCACATCTCAACAAGAAGTTCTCCTCCTCCTCCAGCGCACTCCTCCACAAAGATACCAGCCCAGGGGACCCCAGTATTTGCACTGCCCATGTGACCCTCCCAGGAGAACAGTTGGGAGTGCCAGGTCCTAAGCGCGGGAGAAGCAAATCCAACATGACAAGCGGTTGCCTGGAAGACCACAAACCCCTCTCCCCGGGGCAGCGCTTGGCTCTGCATCCAGCCCTTCACCTAGCACAAGAGCTGCATGGGATGAAAAGCAAGGAGGTGGTGAACAGCAGCGGCGCTGTGGAAAAAGGGAAAAGCGCCTTGTCGGGAAGCATCCTCTCTCAGAGCACGGCGGAGATCAAGAGTCCGGAGGGGGACGGGGGCAGGGCCAGAGCAGTGACATCCTTTTCTCTGTCCGACGTCTCCATGCTCTGTTCGGACATACCTGACCTACACTCCACTGCCCTTCTGCAGGACAGTGAGGTTTCCCACCTCATCGACAATGTCACCCTGACCAACGAGAACGAGCCGGGCAGTTCCATCTCCGCACTGATCGGCCAGCTCGATGAGGCCAATAGTCAGGCGAGCTTCACTGTGGTTTCTCATGTTCACGGTGCCAGTGTGACGTCGGGCCATCCTCCCTTACCTCCCTGGGGCCCCCAGACACCCTTCAAGCATGGTGTTCCTAAGGGAAATCCCAAGTCATCCTTTTTGTGCTCATCTCCTGAGCTGGTGGCGCTCTCCAGCCCTGGAACCACCAACCTCACACCATGCACAGTTGTTTGTGAAGCGCCTGGCGCTCCCGTCTCTAAAACCAAATCAGACGATGGCCTTTCTGGGAAGGCCAGGACAAGGGCCACGGAAAGCGGCCTGGGTGGGTCCCTTAGTGCTGCTCATGGCTGGTCACCAAGGAGTCCCACCAGTGCAGAGGACTGGGGAGCGCTGAAGAGCGGCAGCCCTGCTACTTCCACCGACTTGACACTAGGAGATGTACTAGGCGATCCCACTCTCTGTGTAAATTCTGGAGAGAGCAGCCTTGTGGAAATCGATGGGGCGTCAGAAGATCTGTCTCTGACAGCCTATGAATATAGCAGAGACGGCACAAGCCAACCTGCTTCTCCGTTAAAACTAAAGTGTAGTCAGGATGTGGCGGAACACTTTCCAAGAGTTCTGAGGAATGGCTACTGTAAAGAGACTCTCCATCCTTCTGTTCCTGAAATATTTGACAATATTCGAGGTGTCAAAAATCAAAATATTTCTTGTCTAACCTACCAGGGTGCTGGTTTTGTTCATAACTATTTCTCAAATTCAGATGCAAAAATGAACTCCATCCATGAGCCCCAGCAGTCTAACGTTCAGGACCTGCATGCCCCTGCATCCAAGCCCACAGCACATCCTTCTTTGCCTGCTTTAAAACTCCCGAGTCCTTGCAAATCCAAAAGCCTGGGGGACTTAACATCAGAGGACATTGCCTGCAATTTTGAGAGCAAGTACCAGTGTATTAGTAAGAGTTTTGTTACAACTGGCATTAGAGACAAGAAGGGTGTGACCGTGAAAACTAAGTCTTTGGAGCCTTTAGATGCTCTAACTGAGCAGCTTCGGAAGCTGGTGTCCTTTGAGCAAGAAGATGGCTGCCAGGTGCTGTATTCCAAGCAGGATGCCCATCAGTTTCCCAGGGCATTGGTCAGAAAGCTGTCATCCAGAAGTCAGAGCCGAGTGCGAAACATCGCCAGCCGTGCCAAGGAGAAACAGGAAGCCAGCAAGCAGAAAGCCGAGGACCCCGGCAACGGGGGAGGAGTGATTCTCAGAAACAAGCCCTCAGCACCGGCCCCGGCCGTGAACCGTCACTCCACCGGCTCCTATGTCGCGGGCTACCTGCGGAGCACGAACGGGGGCGGCCTGGAAGGCCGGGGCATCCCAGAGGGGGCATGCACAGCCCTGCGCTATGGCTATGTTGACCGGTTTTGTTCAGATAATTCTGTTTTGCAGACTGAGCCAAGTAATGACGATAAACCAGAAATTTATTTTCTTTTGAGACTGTGAATTATAGAAAGCGGAATTTCAATGTTTACAAGGTATTCTGTAAGATGGCAGGGTTTTCAGTGGTCAGTAAGTCTGATCCTTGGCTTTGAAATGATTTTCAAATGTATTTTTTACACTTGTATCTTGGTCTCCTTTTGACTTCATGTGTTCTCCTTGTTTCTGCGTTTGTATATAGATTCCGTGACAGCTCCCGTGTAGCTGCGGTCTTCTCCCCCGAGGTGTTGTAAACTGTGTCAGTATGAAATATGTGCATGCCCTAGATGTGAATCTCAGCAGCTCGGGTCACAGTGTGCTTGTGTCTTACAAAGATGCTCTTTCCTGTGTCTTCAGATCGCTGTCACAAATGTTATTTTCACTCTCTTAACTGTTGATGAGGAGACTTTGCAAATGACAAAGGGATGAATTCTTTGTTTGAAGCCACTATCATTTTCCTTCTACACTGAGAAGCCCGGATGCATTTTTTATAATTCAGTTACAAGAAAGTTTTAAATAGTTACCTTGCCTTTTACCTTCCTTACCCTACCCAAAGAGAGAGTTCAGAGGAGATGGCTAGCTGCTACCCAAGCCCCAGCCCCCTTTTTAGAATAGGCCACAAGGAGGAAAGCAAACCTCTGTATATAAGGACAAAATTGTTTGTTTCACATAAATTTTGTTACATATTTTTGCTAATGGCTTTGTATGTAACAAGAACCCAAATGCCAAGCTCTTTGTCATACTTTTGAATTTTCTGAAAAGTTATAGATTGCAAACCACAGCTTTCAGAATGAGGGACTTCCATCAGACTGGAAATAATAGTAGCACCCATTGAAAACTTCCCCAAAGCTTTCAAGAAAAAAAAATATTTTCTCAAAATGAAATCCCAGTGAATAGATAATTAGAAGAAAACCTTTCCCTTCAGGGAAGCAAGTGACTGTATTTTAGTACTAACATACATTATTCTCAATGTGAATCCATTTTTGTATCGCATGTCGAGAAGTCCCTCTTTGCTTTTTTGTAACATTAACTGCAATGATGTTCTTCCTGGAATTCATGAAAAGATAATTAAAGTGGATTTTTAAACACTTGGTGATTTCTCTTTTTCTTTTAACAACTGGCGTTCGTCTGATAACTGTTGAGTAAGGGACCCAGAGCACTTGGATGTATTTTCCTTTCTGTCTTTGTAGCAGAATAAAGAGCTCTCATGACCTAGGACAGCTTCAAGCAGCAATTTATGTCTCTTGGGTGTTTTCATTATGTTTTAAAGAACATATCTGTAAGGTGACGTGAGAAGAAATCAAATGTAGTGAGTTTCATTGCATTTAGTATTGATATTGCAAGTGTAAAAATACTGCTTGCCAGCTGGCCCCGGGTGACGGTTGGAATGGGTGGGTAGGTAGCCGTGTGGAGAGGTCAGGGGAGAGGCTGCAGTTATAAAGGAGAGTGTCTGAAACTTGTGATTTGGGGAACACTGGGGTGGGGGGTGGGGAGCAATCTGATCCTAGTTCCCTTGTTGAACTCTGAGCGTTTCCCTAGGTCGGAGGTCATCTTCTTTTTGGATAGACCCTGGGAAGCTGGCTGGTGGCGGGAATGTCATGGGAGGGGGAGAGAGACTCATCCCTATGCCTTAATTGAACCTGGGAGTTTTGACTTTTTGGGGGCTCTATCCTTAGACCTTGGTTTGTTTTTAAGGTATCCTTGTTTAAAAAGAGATTGACACAGAATACAAAGTTGTTGTTAAATTGCAAAAGAATATGATTTAGCGGTGTTTTATAATTTGGTGGAATCTCTAGGTAGGTAGGTAGGTAGGTAGGTAGGAAGGAAAGAAGGAAGGAAGGAAGGAAGGAAGGAAGGAAGGAAGGAAGGAAGGAGAGGGAGGGAGGGAGGAAGAGGATATCCATTTGGATGTCAACCCTGCCTTAAAGTGCTCATAGGGTGGGTCATCAGACCAGTCCCCCAGACATTGTGTGTCTGTCACCCATTCAGGCTGTATTCTTCTACTGATAGAACATAGGGAAAGTAAAGGAATTTCATGATAACCATTTGGGAATTGCCTGATAAGCAAGAGAAGGCAATAAAGCTCACATTCTAATAAAGGTGTCTGATGTTCATATTAGACTCAGTAGGATTTTGCTTGTTAGGAGGATGGATAAGGGACTCCTCACTTGGTCCCAAGATCACAGAAGTGAGGTCTCCATCAAAGTATCAACAGGCTTTCTGATGTTTTCAGTTTGAGAGCCAGAGTGTGGGGAGCTGCTAGCCTCTGTGAGGCAGGTTCCAGCAGGCCCTGTGGAGTTTCAGAATTCTCTCATTTGGTCCTTCTTCAGAGGCTGCACGTTCTAAGGCCAAGCAGAGACAGGTGGCAGGAAGAGTCACCTGTTGCAGTAGCAAGAGCCACAGAGGACAGAGGCAAAACTTCTTAACATGAATCTGATCAAACTATTTTCCCACTGAAAATCCTTTGGTGGGTCCCCACCACTCACAGAATGAAGTCCCTTCACCTCGCGTACAGGGTCTTTGGTGCCTGGTCTGTCTCTGCAGCCTGGCCTCTTCTGGCTGGCATTGGATGCCTGTTATTTGTTTGTCCACTGCATTCTTCCAGATGCATCTTAGAGGGTCTCTCTCTCTAAGGAGCCTTCCCTGGCCATGAGTTCCTCTTCCCCAATTGTCCCCAAGTCCTCAAGAACTACCCAATCCCACTTGGGGGCTTCCAGCACACCCGCCAAACTTCAGACTCTACTCCTCTGTGTCGATCTGCCTCCCCGACTCGACTAGACCCCTCATGGGGTAGTGACCACGCCTTGTGCCCTTTCCCTAGCTTAGGACTTGGTCCCTGTGTGCAGTCAGTAAATTTCTGATAACTGATGAGTAAAGAAATTTTGGGGAAATGCGAGAGAAAACAGCATGCCCGATGTCTGTTTTTTGCCCAGGAGGAAGTAGTGTAGGATCTTGTTCCAAGTAGTTTTGTGCAGTGATGACTGAGTTTGTCCTTTCATATTTTCCTCTAGTTCTCTCATTTCCGTTTCCGTCCAGCTCATCCTTTTCTCTTCCTTTTAAGTTAATGGCTACTTAGTCATTTACCATGAGTAACAGTAGCCGATACTTGTCTAGCATTATGAAATATAAAGACACTTTTATACATAATGCATGCCATTTAGTCTTTACAACAGTATTGTGAGGAGATCATGTTATCCCCATTTCATGGATTCAGAAAATGTCAGTGAGTTTTTATGTGCCTAAGGTCATGGGGGGTGGGGTAGAAATAGCCAAGCAAGATTATTCCAATTCCTGTATTAGTCCTCTTTCCCCTACACACCATTGCTTTTTCTGAAGACTTAAACATTCAGCTAGTGTCTGCTTTGGGCCAGGTGCTTAGCTGGGTGTTAGGATCCTGACAATAGAAACTTGTCTTTGTGGAGCCACTCGCTGGTGGAGGTGCTAAGATATAATATGTTGGTTTTGCTCCAAATGTCCAAGCAATTAGAAACATCGCACACATGGTAGTTGAAAATATAGAGAAAGAAAGTTATGTTGCTATAACTATGACTTCCATGAGTCACTCACTTTTTTGGACTGAAATAGCTAACGTCTTAATCCAGGATCATGGAAGAAGTACCTCTAGGAAAATCTAACATGAGAATGGCAAGCATCAAGAATACAAATAATAATAAGTGCTGGAGAAGATGTGGGGAAAGGAATGCTTATACACTGTTGGTAGGATTGTAAATTAGTACAATCACTATGAAAGTAAGCATGGAGGATCTTCAAAAGACTAGGAGTGGGACCACTATATGACTCAGTGATATAGTATAGTGATATCCGTATTTATCCAAAAGAATTAGGTCAGCACACTCTAGTGACACAGCAAACCCATGTTTATAGCAGTGCAGATTCACAATAGCCCAGCTATAGAACCAACCTAGGTGCCCTTCAATGGATGAATGGAGAAAAAAATACGGAAAAACAAAATTATGTCATTTGCAGGTAATGTATGGTACTAGAGAATTTCATGCTGAGTAAAATAAGCCAGACTCAGAAAGTCAAGGGTCATGTGTTTTCTTTCATATGTGGAAGCTAGAGAGAAAAAATGAATTTTCATGAAAACAGAAGGGAGACCAGTAGAGTAGAGGATGGGGATTTGGGGGAAGGAAAGTTGGAATATTGGGGAATAAAACAGATCAATTTATACTCTGTGCATGTACAAATATATCACAACGATAATAACTGTTTTGTATAATTATAATGCACCAATAAAAAACAACATGCTAACATATTTGGGGTGGGGGTGGAAGAGCATTCCTAGCCAAGCAAGAATGAGGGTAAAACAGAATTGAAACAAAGAAGGAAAAGGGGGAAATACAGGGGGCTGAGTTACTGAGATGATCACAGCTTTACAACAGAACCAGCCAGCTGCTTAGATCTGCAGAATGTATCCAAAGAAAGACTGCATCTGAATGCAGTCCATTGTAGGGTAGGAAGTGTGAAGTGCGAGGGACATATCTCCTGGTATCCTTCCCATCTACTTTCTGTTAGTGTTGAAGTCCTCTGTGTAAAACATTGATGTCCTGTGTTTCCCGGTTGTTCTCTGCAGCGCCAGGGGAGACAGAGCGCCCTGGCCACAGTGCACTAGTCTCACGCCAGTCGAGGCTGTGTATGGGGGCTCCCTGGTGTGTGAGGCCAGAGGCAGCAGCCACAGTGGTGGGACTCAGCAGCTGTCAGTGCAGTGGAATAGCTGAGAGCAATGCAAACAGTTGCCTTTGAGTAGGGCTGTGCGGCTGAGACGTGCTGGAGCAGTATATAACCCAGACCTCAGATGCTGCATCTCTTGCACCAATTCAATGTCCATGATCCTTTCTATCCCGGCTTTTTTATGAGAATGAGATACTTTCACTACTTCCTCGAGAGGGGAGGTGCATGGCAGCCCTTCCAGGTAGTGGTCAGTCTCATCCTTTACAGAAGATTAGCAAACCAGGCTGGAAGCCCCCGCCACAGCTGGCCCAGAGCCGTGGCTGATGTTCATCTCCTCCCTCGTCTGTCACCATTCTCGTTTCCTGCACCTGCATTGAACACCTCAGGTGCTCTAGGTTGCTTTCTGCTGGCTCGACACAGTCCCTCATCCCTGACACACGTGAACTTGGTATAATTTGGGTCTTGGATGTCTCCCAAAGGCCCATGTGTTGAAGGCTTAGTCCCCAACCCCTGGTGCTATTGGGACGTGATGAGAATCTTTAGGAGGTGGGGCCTGGTGAAAGGAAGTTAGGTCAATGGGGGCCGTGTCCTTGAAGGGGACTGTGGGGCCCCAGCCCTTTCTGTGTCTTTGCTTCCTGGCTGCCATGAGGTGAACAGGCCTCCTCTGCTTTGAACTCCTACCATAATGTACTGTGCAACCACAGGACCAAAGTGACCGGGCCAAGCAGCCATGGCTAGAAACCTCTGAAACTGCAAGACAAATAATCCTTTCCTCCATATTTCCTTGTAAGTTGCTTTATCTCAGGTATTTTGTCACAGCAATAGAAAGCTGACACAGACCCTTGGTTATTTTCCTTTGTGAGACAGTAGTTACTGTGTGTGTTCATTTACAGCTCCCATTGGGCACAGAATACCCCAGAGGTGCCACAGTGAGTCCTGGACTCCATCTATACTTACTTTTGCTCCTGTTATGTAGCAACAACTACAACTACAGCTCCTCATGGAATAGTAGTTCTGTTCTGGCCTGTCCACTGACCTGGTAAGTTCAATGTAGTTGCAATTTCCTGTTAAGTGAAAGAACATGTTTTCCAGAGACCAGGATCCCTTACCCAGCCACTGTAAGATTGTAGGGATGGAGAACAAATTCTGCCTGTGTCGTTGAGAGTGATGATGACAGGCGCTGCTCCTGGCTCCAACTCTTGGTTCCTGGACCCCTTGCTTTCCAATTCATGTATAGGATTTGAGCTTGACACCATGTCCACTTTGTTCACGAGTCCATTGTGTGAGCAGTGGACTGACCATGCCGAGAGGCAGGTTGACATTCAGAATACTTGGTTGTTAAGAACCTGCTTGTGGCTATGCTAATTCTTGAGGGTCACTCCTCAGAGGAGTGATATTGTAGCAGTGGTCCATTTCTGGAAAACTCCAACATATACCAGACTTGTTGGGAGCCTTGTTAGTCATCAGCTTTGAGGTCACCTCGGTCCGACTTGGGAGGGGCACAAACTGCCCACCCACGTGGAGATTTCTGAATGCAGACAAATCTCCAAGGACCAAATGAGACCGATAAGCAAAGACCCTGACTGCTTCCTTGTTTACCCTTTCCTTCCCTGATTCATCCGTGACTACTTTGATGTTTTTTCCCTGACTCACCCCATGACTGCTTTGCTGTCTCTTATGATTAATAATTTCTTACAATGTTTTGGTTATAAGCCTCAATAAAAGTAAGACACTGGTGGAAGGAAGGCAGGAGACATAGATATCTCTCTCCTCCCCAGCCCCTCAGCTGTCTTGTCATTTTGGCTCCGTAGTCGTTCATACGAGAGACTTCTCATCAATCAACATCAACACCATCCACAACACAAACTGTCCTTGAATTGGATTCAAGCTCTTTCCTTCTCCATCATTTGGTTACAGGGAATTTCCCATGATGCTATCGGTGTGAACTGGGGAAGTGACACCAGTGATAAGAAGGTCTAAGCCAATAAGCCACCTTCTTTTGTGTATTCTGAACTACTTGAATCTTTTCCTAAATGTACCACTTCCTTCATACAGTAGTTTGCTCCTGTTCTTCTCAGCCTTTTCCTGGGAGTTTCTGTTAACACCAAGTTCACCGTGGGTAGCTCTAATTGTACTACTTGCTGTATCACAATCAGGTTCTAGGCCTTAGCCTGCAAGGTGTGTCCCTGCATGCTCCGGATTCCTGGCCTCCAGATTTCACAGGCCCCATAATCATCACAGACTTCCCAGCTGCCCCTGAAACACAGGTATCATATCAGGACATTTGAGTTACTTGACCTATTCTCTGTATTATGTCCAATTAGGAAAGTGTTAGTCAGTATAGAAGACCACTAGAAGGGCACACTGTGTGATGTGAGGATGGAGGGAGCTCTGTGTGATGTGCAGATGATGGAGGGCGCACTGCATGGTGCGAAGATGATGGAGGGTGAACTGCGTGGTGTGAAGATGGTGGAGGGCGCACTGAGTGGTGTGAAGATGGTGGAGGGCGCACTGAGTGGTGTGAAGATGGTGGAGGGTGTACTGCATGGTGTGAAGATGGTGGAGGGCACATTGTGTGGTGTGAAGATGATGGAGGGCACACTATGTGATGTGAAGATGATGGAGATGACTGCAAATATACCATTACAGATATACCATTAGCAGGAGGATTTACACAGACCCTGGCAACACAGCGAAGGTTTGCTGCGGCCTTGCAAATGTGGAGGTGAGCTGCTTTAATCTTATCTACTTATGAGAATTGGGTTGAAAGTGTTCAGCAAAGTAAAGGCCACAGGTTAAGTGCTAGAGGTTAAGTTGATTTGCTCCAATAAAATTCCCATCAAGCAAAGCACTTGTAAAATTCCCTGGTTAATTCACAGCAGCCCACCAGTACCCATCATGGGCCATGTTCACTTTTGCACATTTCCAGCTGTGTGACCTTTCCCACCTAGCCCGTGGAAGCCCAAGCCTCCATGGGTAGTAGCCTCCATGGGTAGTAGCCTCCGTGGGTAGTAGCCTCCGTGGGTAGTAGCCTCCGTGGGTAGTAGTTCTGATGTAGTTCTGAAGTCTGAGAACCTGACTGTGGTACAAGTAGTGAGACTGGAGCTGCCCACGGTGAGCTTGGTGTTAAAAGAAACTCCCAGGAGAAGGCTAAGAAGAGCAGGTGCAAACTACTCTAGAAGGTGATACATTTAGGAAATGATTCAAGTAGTTCTGAATACACAAAAAATGTGTTTCTGAATACTCGAAAATGTGGATTATTGTACACATGTACACACACAAATCCAATAATAATGCTACATATATAGCATTTAGTGCTGTTAACTCTCTTTCTTTTTTTTTTTGTACTGGGGATTGAACCCAGGGATGTTCTACCTCTGAGCTATACCCCTAGCCATATATATATATATATATATATTTTTTTTTTTTTTGAAACAGGATCTCTTTAAGTTGCTGAGGGTCTTCTTAAATTGCTGAGGCTGGCCTCAAACCTGTGATCCTTCTGTATCAGCCTGCCAAGTACTGGGATTATAGGTATGCACCACTGTCCCCAGTTTATAACTCATGTCATTTTTATCACAGTCTTTGTAGCTGAGAGAGGCCCAATATATCATCTATATTCCTTGTTTTCTTTTATTTCAATCCCAGAAAGCAATTCTAACTATCTCATTACAAAATGAATCTCTAGAAAGAATATGTGGTAACTCATAGAATGGGGGAGCAACTAAAGAATCTGGCTCAGAAAAGACAGGTGTCAGAAAGTATAGAGGAATACATAAAGTTGTAACAGACCCTTTGAAAAACCTCTGAAGATAGTCTTTGTGTGACCCTGTTCAAGATCCAAATACCAAAGACAAAGCAAATAGTGTACCTTGGTCACAGTCCCCCAAAGACTGGGTACCCCTGGGGATGGTGTGATCTTGCTTTACGTTCCCCCAGAGCTGACTCTGGAACAAGGATTCAAAGCAAATGGTTGAGCCAGGCGTGGTGGCACACACTCGTAATCCTCGTACTTGGGAGGCTGAGACAGGAGGATCGCAGGTTCAAGGACAGACTCAGCAATTTGGTGAGGCTCTCAGCAACCTAGTGAAACCCTGTTTCCAAATAAGAAATAAAATTGGTCTGGGGATATAGCTCGGAGGTAGAATGCCTCTAGGTTCAATGCTCAGCACCACAAAAAAAAAAAAAAAGAAAGAAAAAGAAAAAGAGGAAATGGTTTATTTGGATGTGATCCCAGGGAACATCAGCAGGGGAGTGGGGGTGGAGAGGGGAGAGAAGCCAGCGAAGGGTGTGTTTTCAAAGCGGTTCCCACTCTGGGCTATCGCAGCTCACAGGAGACAGGCTAGAACACACCCCAGTCGCCTCACCCGAGAGGTGAGGAAGCCAGGATAATTTTCAGCCATAGACTACATGATTTGCGGAGGACTTCTGGGGCACTTCTAGCTCATTCCACGTGTGAGATTAATGTGCTGTCAGCACCGAAGTTCTCAAGCGAAGCATCCTGGGCGTCTGCAGCCAGCAGCCTGCTATGATCAGAAGCAAGTGCACAGAGTGGGACAGGTCAGCTACAGTGGGTTCCTTAAGCAAAATTGGAAAGTTGTAATAGGAAGGAGCCTGGAGGCTGGGTGGACAAAAGTGGTAGACATTCATTTCATGGTTAATGCATCCCCCTCGTTTTACAGAAACAATTGTTTGCAGGTCTACGGGCCACGTAGGATTAGGAGGCTTTCAGCTGCAAGTAGGAGCATCTCCAACAAAAAGTAGCTTAAAGAGGGGAGACAGAATCAGGCATGATGGGCTACATTATGCGGTGGCAACAACCTGTGGCTCAACACAGCACAAGCTTATTTCTCACTCATCAGAGTCAGCGGAGGTTCAGGCGGCTCTCCACGGCTGCTGTCTGTTAGGTATCTGCTCATCACTGCCGGCTGTTTGGATCTTATGACAGCTCCATAAATATACACACTCCCATGATTGCCAGTACAGAGGAGAGCAAGAGGGAGTCAAACACTGAATACAAGTTGGGCGTGGTGGCACATGCGTGTAATCTCAGCACTTGAAAGTCTAAGATAGGAGGGTTGCAGGTTTGAGACCAGCCTCAGCAACTTGGCAAGGCCCTCAACAACTTAGGGAGACCCTATTTCAAAATTTAAAAAAATGAAGCTGGGAATGTAGCTCAGAGGTAGAATGTCCCTGGGTTTAATCCCAGTACCAACCAACCAACCAGCCAACAAAAACCCACTGAATATGGCATCTGATACTTCTGGTCACATTTCATTGGTCAAAGTGTGTAGTGTAGCTATGCTTTGCTGGAGAGGTGCAGTGTTTCTGTGCATCCAGAAGAAGAGAAGAATGGGGTATTGTTGAACTGAGGTAGTAAATACCCCCAAGGTCTGAAGGTGGATCGTTTCAGGGTTGTTAAGTGGCTTAGCAATTATTACAGACTCAGGTGCTTCTCGGCTCAGAAAACAGTGCCCCAAGGTGTGGCATTTTGGCATGTTGCGCCTTGAGTTACAGGATATGGGAAGGCCTCACAGCTAAGGGCTCCCTGACCTCTCCTGCCCTCCTGCCTCTGGCCCCTCCTCCTCCTAAGCAAGTCATAAAAACCAGAACCCTTTTCCCCAAAGCTGGCCATAGCAATTAGAATTATTACTCTAACCTTCCTCCTCACCTTTCCATGTAGGAGCTGGCCACAGAGAAACTCTCCAATCTGTCCTTGTCTGATGACAGGACAGGTCCTAAGACCTTCTCAGGGTGCTGGCCAAGCCTGGGAGGGAGGAGCGCTGCAGCTGAAGGCCAGTGAGTCTGTTCGCACAGGCCTGTGAGGTCTGCTCTCAGTCTGTTGCTGTTAGATCATGACTTCTGCTATTCAATCACATTCCATCTGGCAGGATCTCACGAGTCAAGTGCTGTGGGAGGGGCAGGTGGAAAGAAGCCTGGTGCATTGTGGGGATTGTAGAATTCCCTGCATTCTTAAGAAGTATAAGAAAACCTTCTCTGTCTTGTCCTGTTAGTGGATGTTCTCCACCCCTCAATGCCTGCCAGACCAGAAGGTAGGTGACAGGGCTTCTTCTACCCTCCACCTTTCTCCTTTTGTTCTTTGGGGCAAATAGGAGCATACGGTGGAGGAGAAAGAAACAAAAAGAGAAAAGAATCATCTTTTCAGTTATTTCCATCTTCACATTTATTTTCAGTTCTTAAGAAACTGTTGATGGTGATAACGATAGAAAATGTTAAGTTCTTATGTATTCCAAAAATTGGGAAGGATAGAAATTGGTTATATACATTTTTCAAAACTTATAAAAGGAGAAAATGGAGCAAAGAAAACAGAAAATACAAAATAAAGCAAAAAGCATGACAGAAAAATATTAAGGGGAGGTAAGATTGCAGAAATAGTCTGCGGCAGTGCAGTTCTCATAATTGCGAGTGGCTCTCAGACTGCATTTGAGTTGAAGAACGATGTGCACCTGAGCTATCAGCACAGAAGCACTCAGAAAGACTACAAAGAGAAGGAAGGAAAAACGTGTCCCAGCAAGTAGTGATTCTTCCTTCATCTGCTGCAGTTGATAGTAGGAGATCCAGCAGAAACTGCTCAGGACTCTCTGATAGTAAGGGACTCAGAAGTTGCCAGGTGTAGATCAATTAAATTCTTTTTTCAAAATTACTGATAAGAAAAAGTTACATAGCTAAAAAAAGTCATTTATAATATGATTTACATTCTAAGACTATTGTTTGAAGAATTTTATGCCAAAACCATACATAATTAAGCAAAGTGCTTTGCAATTAATACAAATAATTCTTAAATGAGAAAAGAAACACTTTAACAGTAGCTCTTTCTAAGGCCAATGACAAACCATCTCCAATTACTCTTTCAGTAATTATAAGCAACTGAATTTAATACTGTATTCTCCTCATAAAACTTAAATGTCACTGAAATTCCATTAGTGTTACTGATTTAAATCCTGCATTTGTTTCCTTTATTTGTAGACCATCCATGTGAGATATATGAAAAGTATGATTTACTGCAATTTTATAATTCTCTTTATCCTGATACTACCTAGGGCTTACCAAGAGGGAGAAGGGAAGAATAGGCAGAAAAGATGGATTCCATACTGTAAGTTGTATAGCTTTTATAAAATATATTATTTAGTAGTTTAAGGGTTGAAAACTATTTAGAACATGTTTTTAAGATTCTGTGCCTCATAATGTAATATAAATTATGGGCAATTGAGGAAGGCAGTCATACCCTCTTTTGTCTGTTCCATTTCATTTCTCTTATGTTGGTGGTCCCCCTCGTTTCTCCATCAAAGGTGAAATTCTAGATCAAGTTAACCTAAATCTATGGGGGATTTTCAGTGTTCTTTCTATGACCTGGACTTAGAAGATGAGGGAATGAGAGCAAGAATTACGTGCTGCACATCCCATTTAAAGACAGAAGGGACCTGCAAGGAGCAGTATCTGTGGACTGCAAACGTGCTGGTCCCAGTGTAGTAACTGTTGACAATTGTTGGTTTGCTAAAAATACATCTGCTGGTGTGTCAATGAGACATAAATCCTCATTTCCATGATTTAGAAGACAGCAAGTCAATGAGAAGTCAGCTCCTGTGTATCAAGGCCGCAATCCCTGGGGACATGGGCCGATGACAAACCATCTCCAATTTCTGATAACCAGCTGGAGGAAAGGCAGCAGAAGAGAACAGAACCTGGACCCAGGGTAACCTGCTTACTTAGGAGATGCTTGGACATCCAATTTCCCTTCCCAGCTTCCACTAAACCAGAAACTGGAGGGGGAACCCAGACCACTGGAGCCACGATCCAAAAGGGGATATCTTCTTACTGCCAGCCATC
This sequence comes from Glis glis, assembly GCA_004027185.1. NCBI lineage: Eukaryota > Metazoa > Chordata > Mammalia > Rodentia > Gliridae > Glis > Glis glis. The sequence continues at coordinate 6,331 of PVJS01017989.1, read as the reverse complement.
CCATGTGAAATGCCACCATCAAGTCACAGGTCTAGGTGACTAAGTTGCTTATATAACTGCTAAATAGTGATGCATCATCTGTAACCTTCCAGAGGAAGAAACAAACGCAAATTAGTCCAAAAATGCCAGACTACGAAGATGCTAATGATTAGGTCCAGGAGGTTAACCCAGACCAAACAGGAGACGCCCACTGGGGCTGGTGAGCCCAGAGGTGGAGATGCAGGGATAGAAACTGGGATGCTCTTTAGGAACCAGGTGAGCTGGACTGTCGGTTTCTTGGGCTTGTACCTGATGTGCAATGGACAAGCACAAAGGGGTCAAACCCTTGTGTGTTCAGACCTGAGAGCGTTGAGAGTGGGAGAAGAGGGTGGGAGACCACCTATGTATTAGTCAGCATTTTCACAGCTATAATCTAAAACACTTGACCATATAACTTAGAGGAAGGAGGATTTATTAGTTCATGGTTTTCCTCGGAGATATTGGGGTTCAGTCCATGTGAGGCCCAGGACTGCGGATCTTAGGGAAGCAGAGAGAGGGAGAGAGCAAGGCTTTGCTCTCACATCACGGAGGCTGGAAGCAAGAGAGAGAGGCAGTGAGGGGAGGAGGAACCATACATAATCCCTGGGCACCCCCAGGGACCCACCTTCTCCAGCCACACCCTACCGGCCTAGGCCACCACCCAGACAAATCTATTACAGTGGATTTATCCACTGTTGGGATTACAACCTTCATGACTCAATTACATCAACTCCAAACACCAATTTATGAGCTCTTCAAGGGACCATTCTATATCTAACCATAACAACCTAGGACACATTCCTAAAAATAGATGCTAAGTCCAACGAAGTTAGTGTGGGAAGTGGTACCCTACGCTGCACCCTAGTGATGCTGGACATGGGCAAGGTGCCTCCGTCATTGAGCATATCAAGTATTCCTGTGCCCCACCCCCACTTTCACCATCTAGAATTGACCTGATTCAAGTACCTAAAGCCCAAATGGCCTCACCCTTCTGAAAAAAAAATCAGGTCTCTCAATGTTTCGGGCTTTCCTCCCAAATATTAAAGAAACCATGAGAGAAAAAACTCCTGCTGCTTCCCAGCGTTGACTCTTCTCCTTGGTCTTTTATTTCAGAGTTATTGCCAGAATTATTCTTAGGTTTAGATGGAAAAGTAAAAGAAAAGACCTTTATAAGATAGTATCTTCCTAGGACATGGGATTTGGGAGGAAATATAGGATTTAGATTTGATCACAGCTCAAACGCTTAAAGTGAAAGTGGTTGTAGTTTCTATAATTCTGGGGCTGAGGGGCAGGTGTGATTCTGAAATTTCAAATTTGTGTAAAACCAATTCTTCTTCTAAAAGCCTCATTGCCTGTCTGGCTTGATTTGTCTGAGGGTGCATTTGTTCAAAGAACAATGGAAAAAGGTTTTGTTTTGTTTTTTTGTGGGGGGAATAAACTTCTAAAGTAGGTGAAAGATTTCAACGTTCATTAAATATAACTTTAAAAGTTAGGAAGGCAGCACCCCTCTCTAAGCCCTGAGCTAAACTGCGTGAATGCACGAATGATAATTTCTTGGTCTTGCTTGAATACAACAGCAAGCTGGTGGCTGCCCAGGCAATGCGAAATAGGAAAAGGTTGGCTAGTGGGTGACTCATTTTCTATGCAACTTTGCTCACTCTGGCAACTTGTTCATCACACTGTTAATTCAAGAGCGTTAATACATTTCAAAAATATTTCCATAATTATGCACAACATTATCAACAAAATAATTGAAAAATGCCAAGAGCATTTTTTAAATTAACCCATTTGAACACTGAGTTTTAAGATGCCAGAATCTACATCAGACTGGGAATAAAAAATGTTTATAGTCTATGCAATTGAAGAACTCAGTGAAATAGTGGGGCATGTTTGAAGGGTAAGAGCACATTTAAGTTTTCTGTTGGTTGAGTAACAAAAGAATTAGACAGGGTTGTTTTTTCTTTTTCTTTTTCTTTTTCTTTTTCTTTTTCTTTTTCTTTTTCTTTCTTTTTCTTTTTCTTCTCCTTCTCCTTCTCCTTCTCCTTCTCCTTCTCCTTCTCCTTCTCCTTCTTCTTCTTTTTCTTTTTGTGCTACTGGGGATTGAACCCAGAGGCATTCTATACCTCAGAGCTATACCCCCGGCCCTATTTTTTATTTTTTATTTTGAAGCAGGGTCTTGCTAAGTTGCTGAGGGCCTTGCTAAGTTGCTGAGGCTGGCCTTGAAGATGCAATCCTTCTGTCTCAGCCTCTGAAGCACTGGGATTACAGGCGTGTACCACCATTGCCAGCTGTGATATACTTATGAGCAGAATGACATCACTTATAGACTAGGGGCTGGGTGTCTTTCTTCCCTTGGCAGCTTTAGGACAAGGCGGTTATGACCCATTCTTACCTCTACCTGGAAAGCTCAAACGAGGCTTAATGCTGGAATCATCTTGTGGAATTACTGTTTTTAAACTATCTTTATCAGGGGAGGCACTTTGAAAATGCCTGTTTCCTCTGAATGTATTCATAGATGGAACACTTAGTGAATTCAGTGGTAGACTAAAAAGGATTTGGGAGCCTTCACCAAAAATGTTGATTTATGTGCACATTCTTTTGCTGAGCAAATTACAATATTTTATTCAATTCCTTTCTTTGGGGAAAGAAAAAATATTCATGCAAAATGTACTGGAAACAACTAATTTCTTTGCCTTGCAGAGCAAAGAAGGAGCTACATCAGTGCTAGCAGCAGGTCTGTAAGTGGTTGGGTGGGGCAGGCAGGTGAGGAGATAACCTTTAGTGAAAATCCAAACCCAATGGCTACAGATAATGAAGTCACTATTGTGCCATTTAGCTTGCTGTGATGACTGCCCTTTTCAGAATCTCCTATAGTCAATAGTGATAAACAAAACCTTTGGAAATGTTAGTTGCTTAGAAGTCTTTCCATCACAGGGAGAAAAAAATTCTGAGTTTAGACATTCTTGCTTCAGCTCAATAAAGAGATCAACATTTCATTGCTTTTGTCTGTTTTGTGCTAAATGTCTGTGTTTATGAACATATTTTATGAATTGCCTCTCAGTAATTTTTCTTCCTTCTTAGTGCCACGTTATAGTTGGAGACATTGGCGTTCTTTTGGATTTGGAAGGATCTCTGAGTCTAATATATCTTGCAGAGTTGTACTTTTTTCCCCCCTGTGGTATTGGGGATTGAACCCGGGGTGGGGGTTCTATCTCTGAGCTACACCCTCAGCCCTATTTTATCTTTATTTTGAAATAGGGTCTTGCTAAGTTGCTGAGGTTGCCTTCAAACCTGTGATCCTCCTGTCTCAGCCTCCCAGGTACTAAGATTACAGGCCTGCACTACCACGCCTGGCTCAGAGTTGTACTTAGTCCTGACATGGTGCTGGGAATGCTTGAGGGAGCTCACTTAATGCTTAATGTGCTTTGTCTAGCAGCAGAAAGCAGAGCATGGAGCTCACAATATCAGAGAACTAGAAATTCTAAAACAAATTAGTCATTTACTTCTAATATTTAATTCGAGAAGGTGAGAAATGCTAATATTCAAGGGGGCTATGTAGCCCACTAATGAGAAACTATGAGGGAGAAATTATTTTTGGTTTCTGATGAGCCAATGATGAGAAAATTGTACTAAATTTACTCATATTTTCTCCATGTAGGCATTTGTATTCATTTCCCAACGCCCCTGTCAACTCTTCCTCTAGTATCACAATGAGTCCTTCCTTCCTTCTTCCTTCCTTCCTTCTCCTTCCTTCCTTCCTTCCTTCCTTCCTTCCTTCCTTCCTTCTTTCTCATACTGTAGGCTGAACCCAGGGACAGTCCACCTTCGAGCTACACCCCCAGTCCTTTCTGTTATGGTGGGAGCGGCGCTGTGGATTCATTCCTTCAATTCAGATCAGATCGTCTGAAGAGAGGAATTAAAAATTAACAGGCAGCTCAGTTGAAGCTTTAACAAAATTTTATTACAAAGTTAGTAAGAGATAGAAAAAGAAAAGAGGAAAAGCAGCATGCCTGGAAGACATGCTGGAGAGCCCGAAAGTGGAACTCTGCCCCTCCCTCCAACCCTGGCCCCTTAAATACCATTTTTACATTGGTATGGTTTTATCAGCGTTACCAAGGCAACGAGCTAGTAACTTATTTCTTAGGCATAACTTATTCCTTAGGCAGGTGGTGCCTTCTAGTCTGCTAGGTGTACTTACTAAGCGCAGAGGTCAATAATCTACCTTGTTTTACCCCTATTGTATTGGGCTGTATTGGTTGTCTATCAACTATGGGCACTTTGATGTAACGCATGGAGTTTGCCTTTCCCATACTGAGGCCGAGTCACAAAGAATAGGAGGGAGACAGAGGCACTGATTACAGCCAGTGTGGCTGTGTACTGTGATCTTAGGGCTAAAGCCTTAACTGCCTCCATGGTGTTCTTAAGTCTCTACATGCTTCTAAGGCTAGAGGCTTCAATTATCTTTACATTCTTACTATGGGTTAATCATTTAGAACAAAGGGGCAGAAGAGAAGGGAGGGGGAGTTCTTGGAATGTACAGAGCTACAGCCTCTCCCTGCCTGAATGACTGCCTTTTACATTTTACTAGAAATTAATATCAGAGCAATTTTCCAATACCGTCACACTTTTTATTTTTTATTTTGAGACAGGGTCTCACTAAGATGCCAAGGGTCTTGCTAAGTTGCCGAGACTGGCCTGAACCTGCGATTCTGCTGTTCCCAGAGCCTGCCATATGTCCCCAGGTGAGGGGCTGTGGGTAGGATTGGCAGCAGATGAGAAGCTAAAGGCCCTGTGACAGCAGCTGGAGAGACAGCGAGTTCCGTCCCTGGGAAGGGTTCCCTCAGGGCTGTCAAGCTGCATGGTTTCCTGGCACACAGCTTCCTTCTTTGGGGTCCCCAGGCTTGTGGTTGTTCTTGAGGTATTTTACCTGCACGATTTCTCCTCACTGCCCATCACTGTTATAAATTATTTTCCTTAGGAGGGAGCGATTACCTAAATTAATGTGGAATCCTTTTGCCTTCTGTAGCTTCCTCTACCTGCTTCCTTGCCTGCAGTGAACCTAGTTCTACTTAGAATATCAATATCCCCAACTGCAGGCTTTAAATTCTCTTCTGAAGCAGGAGCCCCACTATGCCCTTAAAGACAACTCTAGGCTAAAAGCCTAGGGACAAGATAGGAGAATAGAGCTTTCTTCAAAGGCCCTCCTCTGAGGTAAGCAAAGGAGGGCCTCTCCTCTTGCGGCAGCTAAGACCACAAGATAAGGCAGCTAAGTCCAGCAAGATGGTGCCATCCAGTCCCAACCACGTGGAGCCCAAGATGGCACCTCCCAGTCCCAACCACGTGGAGCCCAAGATGGCACCACCCAGTCCCAACCACATGGAGCCCAAGATGGCACTGCCCAGTCCCAACCACATGGAGCCCAAGATGGCACTGCCCAGTCCCTGCCACGTGGAGGCTAATACAGCAAATCTAGCTCAGGAATTGGAAATGAAACCTGACCGAGCCCCTGTATTGGTACCCCTGCCTGTTATTGATCCAATCAAACCTGTCTCTCTAGGGCTATATAATCTGTTGATGACACCATTTGGGACTCAGATCTGGAGGAACTTTGCTCAACCAGCCACACTGGTGAATAAAGAGACCTGCTTTATCCTACTCTGGTCTCTGTCTCTTGTTCTCTGTGGACCAAGCCTCCTGCATCTCATGTGGCAGATTTGTACATTTTCATATGTTGCTAAAGCTCCTCTCCCAGAAAAGTTTAAATGACATTTGCAGGTTATGATGTTGCATATTTATTTATTTATTTATTTATTTATTTATTCATTCATTTTTGCGGTACTGGGGGTTGAACCCAAGGGCATTCTACTTCCAAGCTACACCCCCAGCCCTATTTTTTATTCTTTATTTTGAAACAGGGTCTCACTAAGTAGCTGAGGCTGGCTGTGAACCTGCGATCCTCCTGTCTCAGCCTCTCAAGTACTGGGATTACAAGCGTGTGTGCCACCATGCCCGGCTTCAATGTTGCATTTTTAGCGTGGTTGTGCTTGCTTGTAATCCCAGTACTTGGGAGGCTGAGACAGGAGGATCACAGGTTCGAGGACAGCCTCAGCAAGTAGTAAGACTCGTCAACCTAGTGAGACCCGGTTTCAAAATAAAAATAAGAGCTGGGCGTGGTGGCGCACGCTTGTAATCCCAGTACTTTGGGAGGCGGAGACCGGAGGATCCGGGTTCGCGGCCAGCCTCAGCTCTCTCTCCCTGTCTCTCTCTCTCTCTCTCTCTCTCTCTCTCTCTCTCCTTAGTGAGGCCCTCTGCA
>PVJS01017988.1:0-35475 GCA_004027185.1 Glis glis | reverse complement strand
AGGGAGAGAGAGAGAGAGAGAGAGAGAGAGAGAGAGAGCTGAGGCTGGCCGAGAACCCGGATCCTCCGGTCTCCGCCTCCCAAAGTACTGGGATTACAAGCGTGTGCCACCACGCCCGGCAAATGTGTTTGTCTTTGATTTCTGAACAGGCCACCATCTTAGAGCCAGGCAGGGAACAGCACAATTTTTCCAATGTGCAGACTGAAGAGAGAGAGAGAGAGAGAGAGTTGAGGCTGTAATGTGATCAGTTCTGACAATAGTACAAATGAAATGCCAAAACAATTACTTTTTATACACAGGCAGATAAACAACCATCCGCCCTCAGAATCGGATCCAGGCATTCAAGGAAGGGCAGTATCAAACCAAATATGGCGCTACGGTGTCAAACCTGGACAATGAGTGTCTTGCTGAAGGAAATAACAAAATGGCTCCTGATACAGAATGAAATTAACATCACATGGGGATAATTATAATGAGTAATATCTCACTCCTCGTGAACATCATGTTGCACAGTGAGGAAAATACAATTACGGAGTTAACCTGGGTTAGAAATGTGAAGAAGCTAAAGACTGGTTTCTTTGAATAAAGTCTCCCCATTTGTTGATTGGAGTTAATTACTATGAGGTATTTGTGTGTCCTCTGCACTACCTCATCTTATAAAATAATAGTGGAAGAGTCAATACAATTTAACTCTCAAGGAATTGCTCTGGTTGTATATTTTTAACCTCTCACCATTGAGGATGTTCCTTGGAAGATCGAAAACATTTCCTAAGATAGAAAAAGAAGAGTTGAACAAAAAGATAGATGAATCAGGAAGAATATGGCAAGCCTGCAAATATTCATCGCAACTGTGTACAGTGGGGTCAAGGCAACACTCTAGATCCTCCATGTGAATATGCCTGGGAAGAGATACATGTAGCTCAGCAGGATGCTACACAGCAGGAACTCTAGCTATTCCTTAAGCATCTTTGAAAATAAGGGGGCCAGGTTGGGCTCTGTGAGAAGTGAATAAAATTATTATTAGCAGCCAGCAGCTAATAAGTGCTTATTTATTATATGGTGAGCAATATGAATCAGACCTGGAAGCTCTTAGCACAACCTAATGAAATAGCTATATCTTGAGTTGTAGAAAGAGAAATGAGGCTTGGAGAATTAGGAAGTTCTAGAAGTTGGGAGAAGGTACCATTTTGCCTCCAAAGCTCCTGCTTTCCTGGGATATGTGCAAAGTGGGATTCTTTGGCTTTGCCCCAAATTAACACTCAAGAAATAGCTGTAAACATATCCACAGCTATTAGGCCCTGACTTCTTCATGCGTCTCCTAGAAATCCCTAGAGCTGCCCTGTTTTGTTTTTGAGACACAGTTTGAAAGGGCAGGGAGTTCAGTAACAAACTTAACCACTGTCTTGAGAAATATGGAACTCTTCTGGCTTCTATATTGAGGAAATGGTGCGTTACTCATATCTACTTTTTTCAGTTTTAACCATAAATTTAATATTTTTATTGAGCACAAATTATGTGAGGTGCTGATTACACCACATTCTGGAATCAAGAACATCCGAGAAAAAAAATTGTACCTGTCTTCAATAAAGAATCATAGAGACAAATCCAGTGCTATAAATGTGTATTAAGTCCTACAACAGAGAAATCCATGATTCTATGGAGCTGTATACTGTCCAATATAGTAACCACTAGCCAACTGTAGCTATTACTTTAAGTTAACTAAATTAAAATAAAATGTTAGTCTGTCACATTATCGAAAATTAAAGTGCTGAATGTCCCCTTGTGGCTATTGGAAAGCAGAGATATAGAATATTCCCATGATGGCAGAAGGCTCCATAGAACTGCTCTTACCTTTATCTTATCTTTTCTTCATAAAATGTATAGCTACTCTTCAATTTACATGCATTTATTTATCTATTTATTTCATGTCTATCTATACTGATTATAAACCCCATGAAGGTTTATTCTGCTTCTCACTTTTCTCTCAGTTCCCAGCACAGAGCAGACACAACCTATTTATTGAATAAATGAGGTAAAGAACTATGAACTAATCTGGAAGAGTTGCCATGAGCTCTCTTCTGAATAACCTAGAAGAAAAGGATCTGAGGGAGGAAGAGTATTCTAGAAAGAGAGAAGTAGCCAAATGGAGGATCTGATATTTCATGGAGGAGGAGAAAGTTATCCTGCATGTTTAGAACTTACTAACGAGTAAAGACATGAAGAACACCAAGTTTTGAGATGAGCTGGCAAAGTAATGAACCTGATCTTGTGGGACCTTGGGGTAGGATCTTTCTCTAGAGAGAAAGGGTTGTGATCTTTCCCTAGTTCTGTGCTATTAGTCCAACCTGTGCTATATGGGACTGCACCACATGGTTCCCATACTTGAGGTTTTACTTCCTTCTTGTCATTGGGGGTTTGCTCTAACCGTGGCTTGCTTTATGGGAGCCTGGTAGCCATCTGTTCTTTGCAAGGTGCTTCCTTTCCCCATGGACCTCGTGTGGTCAGATGAAGCAATATTCCTATTGCCAACATCTTTGTCACTGTGTACCTTTCTTCCTTGTGAATACCAATAGCTTCACAGACTATATCTAGGTTCAGTACATGTGTTGAGGACAGTACCTGTTCATAGGACATCCCAGCTCCCCATGAGGGCCATCCCTTGAAGCTGGTATCTCTCCACCTGTTGCCCAACCCATGCCACCCCTGCCTTCTGTTTCCCATCTACCATTTGGGTAAAGTCCCAACACAATTTGCTCCTGAGCACATCTGAGTTATGAAAGTCATGGGTGTCCATTTCTATGCATCCCAGTGGCACCAGGGGTATACATTCATGACCTCAGATACATCTTATTTTGTGTGTGTGGTACTGGGTGTTGAACCCTGAGGCATTCTACCTCCGAGCTACACCCCTGGCCCTATTTTTATCTTTATTTTGAAACAGGGTCTCACTAAGTTATGGAGGGCCTCACAAGTTGCTGAGGCTGGCCGCGAACCTGCGATCCTCCTGTCTCAGCCTCCCAAGTACTGGGATTACAAGTGTGCGCCACCACACCTGGCTTCCTCAGATACATCTTATGGAAGTGAGCTGAACTTTCTACTCCGACATCTCTCTTTTCAAGTATAAATGAGATGATTCTGTTCTGAGAAGCCCAAAAGAGCAAATGGAGAATAGAAATCAGTATAAAACTTACAGCCAATCCCCTATGCCTGATGACTACTAAATAATGCTGATTTTACCAGACATGAATTGTATTATACTGACTTATTTCTTTTGCTGATTTGAGCACTTGGCATAAGACTTCAGAAAAGTAATTTGGAGATACATAAAATCAGAAATAAAGCTGTGATGACAATTTGATAACTACAGATATAGATATGGGTCTGGATATAAATATCTACAGATAAATATTGATGGATATATACTGAGAAATGATAGATGATTGATAGATACATAGATACACACTGTTATGGTTAGATATAGAATGTCCCCTGAGGAGCTCATGCATTAATGTTCAGAGCTGATGTAATTAATTCATGAGAATTGTAATCTTATTAGCAGATAAATGCATTGTAATGGATTTGCTGGGTGGTAACCTAGGTAGTTGGGTGTGGCTGGAGAAGGTGGCCCTGAGAGTGTGGCCTTCGGGACTATGCTTTTGTCTTTGAATCCCCTTGATTGCTTGCTCTCTCTCTCTTGTTTCTGGCCTCCATGATGGGAGAACAAAGCCCTTGTTCTCTCCCTCTCTCTGCTTCCTGCCATCATGCCCTGAGCTCTGCAGACCCTGGTCTCACATGGACTGAACCCCAAAATCATCAAAATCTCTGAGCAAATAAATATTCCTTCCTCTAAGTTGTGTGGTCAGCTGTTTTGAATTACAGCAGTGAGAATGGTGGTCAAGACACACCCCTACATGCAGGCATGGACTTGTGAATGCTCCTATACTCTTCTCCTGCACTGAGAAGAGTCCCTGCAGCCCCCTCAACTTCTCTCACCTCTTCTGTGGCCTCCTCCAGGAAGCCTCTGCAAATCAGCTTGTGAGCTCCTACTAGGGGCAAACAAGGTAATAGATAAATGTAGAAACACCAAAAAAGTTATTGTCAGGAAGGGAGGACATGATAAGACAAAGCTTCTGTGGGATGAGTTATATGAGCAATGGGAAGAAGAACAAGAGTGGAGAGAGGAAAGACACTTGAGGTGATGGTGGGGTCTCTGTATTTCTGAGGAGGAAGAAGTAGAGGCTGCTGAAAATAAGATGGTCAGTTTTGTCGCTTTTCAGGAATAATTTTTCAAACAATGCATACAACACTTATACTTATTTCAGTTGTTTTTCTATGCTTAGCTGTCACTTTAAACAGGCACTGTGATGAGATATGGACATTAAAAGATCTTTTCATGATTTTATTTTTGATGTTCAACTGATAATTTGCCCTGAAATTTTCAAAGCAAGAGAAAAGTAATGTGCACAAAAATACCTATCTAAGCATTGCTAACAATTCCGGAAATTGGAGTCCTTAATGTTGTCACCAAATAGGAAAAGAACCATGAATATTATGGTTTTCCATCTGCTAGAGATACAACAGCAATAACAATATTACCTTTTATTGATCTCCTGTTAAATGTCATTTTTCTAAGCCCTTTTCACATAATAGCACATTTATTTTTGACAGTAACTTTGATTTGTTATTTTACAAATGGGGCCATTGAGGCACAAACAAACTGAGCCCATTGATCAAGGTCACAAAGCTAGAGACTTGCAGACCTGCTATTCCACACAGGCAATCTTATTTCAGTCAATGTTTTTAACCAGTATACCTTCATGCTATTCATATTGTACATGATGCACATTCATTGCTTGGTACAATGAATGCAGAAAAAGTCCCTTATTAAAAGTTAGATGAATATGCAGAACTAAAACTCTGAGAGATGATCTAACTAAAGATGTTGACGCTTAGATGGGGATGTGAGCAAGCTTTTGAAAGGAGGCGTGTTGTGGCTCTGGGATTATGGCTGATCCACCTGATTATCTTGGGCTTTCACAATATTATAATATGATTATTAAAAACAAAATCACAAAGCCAAGATAACCAAACAGATGCTAATTTAAGAGTCTATCCTTGTTATTTACATTTCCTCCATATGCTTAATTTTATATGTTTACTTGAACCTGCTTTCCCTCTTTTAAAATTTGGTCACATACATCTTCTTTGATAGGATTTTTAAAGATGGTAATTAAATCCACATATAAACATATGGTTATGTCTAGTTACACAATTAATGTTAATATATGGCATGTAATCATCATCTAATTTGAATTATATCGCGTGTGGTGACATAATTATAACTTGTAATGATGGAAAGATTTTTATTTAAGCCGAGTGAAATGACTACAGTTTGAATTGGATGATTCTTAAATTACAATTTACTAGTTGCTTTAAGAGTCCCTCGGGGATGGGGACAAGCTGAGCCAAGCCTATTATAATGAAATGGGAAAAAAAGGAAGAAAAAGAAAGAAAGAAAACAATTTAAGAACATAAGAAAATAAGGTGAAATGTGATATTTCTTGTTACTATCAGACAGAAAAGAAAGAGCTTAGCCAAAGGTTATTTTTAGACAATTTGTTAAATAAAAATTGCTTTCAAGCTGAGACAAAAAATATATTACTCCAAGCTGCCAGTTAAGGCTCACCTCATCGGTCCACAGAGGGTGTCCATTAATCATGGTATGGGGCGCAGAGCGAAGCCCAGTAACCCTGGTTATCCTCACCCCCACCCGCAAGTCACCCCTTCATTCTGGTCCCCTGGGACTATTTATCTGCTCCAGGCATCCTGTTACAAATACCTTGTCCTTCGCAGAGAATTCTGCTCTGAAAAGGGCAAAAGCTGACATCCTCAGCTCGCAGCCGTAATTGAAAGGAGGGATGTGAGCTCCCCTGTGTTCTCAGGGATGTGATGAAAGTTCCCAGGGCTCCGGCTAATGACAGGAAATGCATAAGTGGACAAAGTATCAGGTATCGAGAAATGAGTCTGGGAGTAATAAAACAAATTAGGGAAGGGAAAATGTAAGCAAACGTGCGTGAAGTGCCAGGGCCTGCGAGGGGAAGGCTCGGAGCCGCCCACATTAATCACTTAAAACCCCACAGAGGTAGATGCTGGAGATGAGACGCTGCACAGCCAGCTTAATGAGAAGGAGCCCTGGAACGCTGAGCCTGTGGAATAGTTTTGTTTTGCTTTGATTCCTTAAAACCTCAAGCTAGAGGTGTTGCAGTGGGTACCATTCGTTTTCGCTGTGTTTTTCTTTCTTGCTGTAAATGAACTGCTGGAAACTCCTTTGGGAACCCCACAGTTCTTCCAGAGCCCTGTTTCAGAAGCCCCCACTCTCCACTCAGGGTACCACTCCCAGCATGAGGGCGGTGAGGTGCACCCAGTGTTCCCAGGGGTGTTGAAGTCAGGGCTTTGTCCCTAATCCTAACGTTTTCTCTTACCATGAATGAGTTACTTTTATCCCTCTAGATTTTTTTTCCTCATATGTCAAACGCAGCTGTGAACTAGAAAAGCTTTAAAGGACCTTAGAATAAAATTAAACCTTTCCTGCTAGAAACCTCTGCTTTCGTCCATCTTCTGTTGCTGTAGCTCAATACCAAAGACTAGATAATTTATAAAGAAAAGAAATGTATTTCTTATAGTTCCAGATGTAAACAAGTGCAAGGTCAAGGAGATGCAGCTGGTGAGGGCTTTCTTGTTGGTGGGGATTCTCTCTAGAATGTCAAGGTAGCACAGGGCATTGCATGAGGAAAGAACGCAAATGAGCCAGAGAGAGCAGCTTTTATAACAAAGCCACGTCTTTGATAATCCATTAATCCATGAATGGCTTAGTCCATTCATGAAGGCTCTGCTTCCAAAATGTCCCACCTTCTCACTTCTATGTACCATTAATATATGATATTGAGGATCAAGTTCGCAACACCGGAATTCTGGGAGACACGTTCAAACCTTAGCAAATTCTATGATTTGAATTCTAAGCCAAAACTATGGAGGTGTGCATGCTCAGTTCCTTATGCAGAGGGTAGGGACACTAATCTTTGTTCATTTTTCATAATCCTCTATCACATACTTTCCTATCCACCTAGTCATTTGCTTAAATTTAGGGGTCTGGGATGGAAATCAATGTAAGACTCGCCTATTTTCCTTTAAGCTCAAAGTATCTCCAGTAATTAAGTACTTGGTCTCAGAACATGATCTATGTATTGTCCCTCAAGCATGAAGAGCTCTGCTGGGATGCTCTGTAGCTCATTTACATATGATAAAGAACACTTAAAGGTTCCAACTTGAATAGGACTTAGGAAAGATTCTAGGTCTCCAAGTATAAGAGTCAAAGCAAATAGCAAGACCGTTCCATGCATTGTACATATTTACATGATGTTAAAATCGATGTCTCTAATTGGGGTTAGGTGCTATCTCAGGGTAGTTTTGACTTGCATCTCTCTGCTAATGATGTTGAACATTTTTTCATACATTTATTTGCCATTTGTATTTCTTCTTTTGCAAAGTGTCTATTTAGTTCATTTGCCCATTTTTTGATTGGGTTATTTGATTTTTTTGGCGATGAGTTTCTTGAGTTCTCTGTATGTTCTAGATATTAGTCCTCTGTCAGAGGAGTACCTGGCAAAAAACTTCTCCCATTCTGTCAGATCTCTGTTGAGGCTCTTGATAGTTTCCTTTGCTGCACAGAAGCTCTTCAGTTTAATGCAATACCATGTATTGATCCTCATGTGCCTTTGGGGTCTTGTTCAGGAAGTTTTTAGCTGTGCCTATATGTTGGAGTGTTGGTCCTCTGCCCTCTTCAAGTAGCTGCAAGGTCTCTGGTTTAATTCCCAGGTCTTCAATCCATCTTGAATTGACTCTTGTGCAGGGTGAAATGTTCAACATCATTAGCAGAGAGATGCAAGTCAAAACTACCCTGAGATAGCACCTAACCCCAATTAGAGACATCGATTTTAACATCATGTAAATATGTTCAACATGTTCTTCCTTAGGGCTGAGTAAAATTCTATTGTGTACGTATCCCATAGTTTTGTAATCCATTCATCTGTTGATGGACATCGTGGCTGGTTCCATAGTTTGGCAATTTTGTGCAGCTATAGACATAGATATGCATACATTATTCTGGTAGTTAGGTTTCCATTTAAATGACATTTAAATGCTAGGGAGAAAATGGGACATAGGAGGGACTCCATACAAAGAAGGAAAAGAGTATAAGAGTATAAGAGTCAAAGCAAATATTAAGACCGTTCCATGCATTGTACATATTTACATGATGTTAAAATCAATGTCTCTAATTGGGGTTAGGTGATATCTCAGGGTAGTTTTGACTTGCATCTTTCTGCTAATGATGTTGAATATTTTTAAATAAACCCCCTACAAAGTGGGGTTTATTTCCATTTTTCTGCATATGAATAACCAGTTTTGCCAATACCATTTGTTAAAAAGGCTATCTTTTTTCCAGTGTGTGTTTTTGGCCCCTTTGTCAAAAATAAATTGGCTGTAAATGTATGGATTTGTTTCTGAGTCTTCTATTCTGTTCCTTTGGTCTATGTGTCTGCTTTTGTGCCAGTACCATGCTGTTTTTATTCTGTGGCTTTGTAGTATAGTTTGAAGTCAGGTATTGTGATGCCTTCTGCATGGTTCTTGTTGCTGACAATTACTTTGGCTATTCTGGTTTTTTTGTTGTTCCAAATTGTGATAGTCAATCTAGGTTGTCAACTTGACCTGATCGTGACACACCCAAGATTATGTGATTTTGGGTGTGTAACAGCAGATTAAACAGAAAGCCCTGCCCTGAATGTAGACAGCAGGATTCTGATAGGTGCGGACTTAGATAAAAGAGGGAGAAGTCGTGCAGAGCGCGTGCGACTCTTTCCGAGGAAAACGCATCTGCTCTTGCCTGAGATCGTCGGCTGCCGGCTTCGCCTTTCTCTGAAGAGCTTCTTGATCTTCTCAGCCTCCAGCTCTTGGAACTGAAACTTCACCATCGTTTCTCCAAAGAGCTTCCTGATCTTCACGTCTTGGACTGGGACTGAATTAGTGGTTGCTCCAATCCTAAGGCTCCAGCTCTTAGACCGTTCGACCAGCTACTGGTTCCTCTGACTCTACACGTGCAGTCAGAACCTGGGACTACATTGCTTCAAACTGTAAGCCCATCTGATAAATTCTTTTTTTTTTTAAAAATACTCATTCTGTGTATTCTGTTAATCTAGAGAACCCTGTCCAATACACAAATGAATTTAAGGACTGATTTTCACCTAACCCCCATTAGAATGGCAATCATTAAAAACACAAACAACAACAAATGCTGGAGAGGATGTGGATAAGTAGGAACTCTAATACACTGTTGGTGGGATTGCAAATTAGTGCAGCCATTTTGGAAAACAGTGTGGAGGATCCTCAGAAGAATGGGAATGAACCTACCATATGACCCAGCAATACCACTCCTGGGTATCTACCCAAAAGAATGGAAACCAAACTACCAGAGTAATGCATGCGTATCTATGTCTATAGCTGCACAATTCAAAATTGCCAAACTATGGAACCAGCCAAGATGTCCATCAACAGATGAATGAATTACAAAACTATGGGATATATACACAATGGAATTTTACTCAGTGCTAAAGAAGAACAAAATTATGTCATTTGCAGGGAAATGGATGGAACTGAAGAACATTATGCTAAGTGAGATTAGTCAACCACAAAAAGTGAAAAGTCAGATGCTCTCCCTAATATGTGGAAGCTAGGGAGAAAATGGGACATAGGAGGGACTCCATACAAAGGAGGAAAAACCTTAAACGAGTGAAGAAGGTGACCTACCTGAGGGAGATGGGAGGGAGGAAGAGGGAAACACCTCAATGGACATGATGTACATACACAAACTTAACAAAGTCAACCACTGTGCTGAGCACGGGAAGGAGGGGAGGGAGAGGGAATAAGGCAGGAACTAGGGGAGGGCTCAATGAGTGCTGTGTGCATGTATGCCTCTACAACCCTGAACTTCATTAAGATGTATGATTACAATGCACCAATGAAAAATAAAAAATAAAAATAAAATAAAATCGATGTCTCAACCAGGCACCAAGATTCTGCACATCCAATTGGGTTGCAGGATAAAATGCATGAGCTAGATCTGCTTTTACAGTTCTTGGACCCCTCAAACAGAGTTCTCCTAATCTATTTGGAGGCCATAAAACATTGGTTAAAGAGAAGTTAAAGAGAGAGAATTTCGAGAAGGCAATTTTTAGAGAAAGCTGTGGAATCCCATTAGTACCTCTCCTTCCACCTTCCCCTGGAACTGAATCTGAAATGGTTGTAGGATGGTTTTGTGACTAGAGCTCTAGTGATAGGAAACTTACCAGGCTATTTGCAAAGTGATATGTGTTCTGGCTGGAGGGGATGAGACTTTGAGGAACAAAGACAAGAGTATCTGCAAGATTTCACAATTAATGAAGTTTTCATATTCTACTTTCTGAATAGTAACCCTGTTGGCTACTTAGCGTGATCTACATGACTGTCTCTAACCTAAGAATGAATACAAGAGTGGCAGGACCTGCAAGGCAACTAGAGCAACAATGAATTTGCTAGACACACTAAATGTTTAATGCCCCTGCTATAAGATATGTACATTGTAAAATGGGCAACACCCATGAGAAACCACATGCTCCTCCTATAGCATGAATAAAAATGCTGAGGGAAGATAGGCCAGAGTTAGGTGTCTGCCCTGTTATGTACCTTAGAAAAATTTCTTATGTTTTCAAGCCTCAGTTTATCCACCTATCGTGGTGGCACACACCTATAATCCCTGTACTTGGGAGGCTGAGACGGGAGGATCATTGGTTCAGAACCGCAGCAACTTAGGGAGACTCTGAGCAACTTAGTGAGACCCTGTTTCAAAACAAAAGATAAAAAGGGCTGGGTGTGTAACTTGGAGGTAGAATGCCCTGGGGCACAATTCCCAGTACCACACACACACACACACACACACACACACACACACAGAAGAGAGAGATTGTAATACCTGTTTTTTTAGGTTATCATGAGGACAAAATAAATCAAACCAGAAAAGCACAATCACTTAATCTAACATCTGGCATCTAGCCAGGTGAGCAATAAATGTTCTATTTCTTTCTCTGGTAAGGGGAGGCAGCATTTCAGCATAAAAGATGAACCATAGAACAGTTTTAGGACCAATAATTTTGTTGGAGAGTAGTTCAGCCTTTGAATTCTTAGGAGAATTATAGAGAGAGGTCATCGCTCTGGAATCATTTAATTATGTTGAGCAATTAAATTAAACATATCAATGAGACCGTGAATAAGCACAGATATAAATGGAGGGCCCAGCCTTGTAGGAAAAGAAACGTGTCCTTATAAGCTTTCTCATTAGGAGAGAAGGTTGTCTCAGAATTTCTAATTAAGAGCTGATAATGATAGCTCACGTTTATGGAGTGTTTACTGTATGCCCAACATTGTTCTAACCATTTTCTTTACAGGTGTCATTTCCTCCGCACTGACAGATGAAAAAGTGAGCCACCAACAGTCTAGTCACCAGCCCTGGGCCGTTACTCAGTGGCCGAAACAGGTTTGGAATTGAGATAAGCCTGTGCACTAATCGGCCACACACAGATCTGCCTTTGGAGACATACTAAGCTGGGACCGGCTCTGTCTAATGTGCCAAATGAACAAGGCCTTGAGAAATTGCTTAGCAGCGACAGTCACGTCTCGGGAACGGCTGCTGAATAGGAACAGGGACTGCCAGACAGCTGCTTCCTGATCTAATGGCCTCCCATTCTAAGCGCTGGCTTCCACATCTATTACGTGGATCACATTTGAAAGCACGGCTATGCTTCTTCTGGATGCAGGCAGCTCCCTTGAATGCAGAAAACGCTCAGCTCTTTATTGCGGTCATAAATTACCTATGACACCGTGAAAGGCTGAGGATGTGGCCAAACAGGAGGCTGTCGATATACCTGCAAAGGCTCCCTCCACCTCCCTGGCCCCTAATCTGCGCACTGATGCTTGTTCTAGAAAACTAGCAAACAAGAAAAAACAAAAACAAATAAACCTACCAACAAAGTTTAAAAAGGAAGCCAAATTCTATGTTTGTGTGTGTGTGTGTGTGTGTGTGTGTGTGTGTGTGTGTATGTGTGTTTAATATATTAGTGTAGAGGCAAAAAGCTAAACTGGGTCTGCAAGGGAGGCAATTCATACAGTATTTTTGTCCCTGGAAGAAAAACTTAGTAAGATCTGCAATGTGATATTCATATATATATATATATGCCATTCATATAGGCCATTATATATATATATATTCATATATATATATTCATATAGGTCATTTGTGCGACAAATAAAATACTTTAAAATCAACCAGAAACAACTCATGTTTCATAATTGTATTAAAAATAGCATCTGTGAGTTGCATGCCTCATTTCAAAAAGGCTAAATAGGTTGACTGGCAATTTGAAAACATTAGTTCCTGCCTGAAAACAAATCTTTTGAATGGTTGACCAGGATTGTATATTGAGCCCTGTGGCAGATTCATTGTTATTTTGATCAGTGGCCTATAAACATTGTTGGATATTATAATCATTCACGAATCTATTTTCCATTTAAAAAATATTTGATAATAATATTATAAAAACATCAGCAAATAAAAATGCTAAAACAGGATATTCTTTTCTATGCTTCTGATAACATTTTTTTTGCTATGTAATTTTGACTGCATTCCACACTTATAAAACTAATGATGTTTGTGTATCATTCATTGATTCATTCCTCAATTATATGTTTACTGACCAGGAAATATATGTCAAGAACCACGTTAGCTGCAGGAGCATAAAATGATGAACAAAAAGAACATATCCCCTGTTGTAACAGAGCTTATGGTCCTGAGGAAGTGTTGGCAAACCATTTCCATAAAGATCCATGTATTTAGCTGGGCATGGTGGTACACACCTGTAATCTCAGTACTTAGGAGGCTGAGACAGAAGGATCACAAGTTCAAGGTGTTCAAGGCCAGCTTCAGCAACTTAGTGAGGCCCTCAGCAACCTAATAAGACCCAGTTTCAAGATAAAAAATAAAATGGGGCTGGGGATGTAGCTCAGAAGTAGAACGCCCCCGAGGTTCAATCCCCAGTGCCACAAAATTAAAAAAAAATAAATAAATATCCATGCATTTTAAATTTGTGGGCCAAATGGCCTCTGTAACAACTACTTAATTCTGCTGTTACAGTATGAAAGCAGCCAAAGGGCAAGTTTCAAAAGAATGAGCATGGCTATGTTCCAGTAAAACTTTATCTTGCAAAAACTGGTGATGGTCAAAAAGGGAAATTCAATTTTTACCAAAGAAACAGATCTCTGCCATGTAAGTTTGTACACTGGAAAGTTGCAATTGGGCTAAAGGGTACAGATAAGGCATTTGACTATAAGCATGAACAAGAGACTGTTCTGCAGTGGACAAAAAGATCAGAAAAGTATTTCCTGGGAAAGGGTCAACTCAGCCAAACTTCGAATGATGGGTCCAAGTTAATTTGGTGGAGAGTGGAGAGAAAGGTGTTTCCTACAGAGGACACAGCTTATGGAAAGCCTTGTAAGGCAAAGGTGTTCTGGCTTTAGAAAGTGAAGCAAGGCCATCGTGCCTGAAACTAGGTGAACATAAGGTAGCACGGTGGAAAATGGAGAGGTGGACAGAGCCTTGCCGATGACTGAATGGATATAGAACAGGGCTAAGGCCAGGGGTGTTTTGTTCAGTCCATCCAAATGGCTAACTCCTGAGTATCTTTCCAAAGGAATTGCCATCAGAATAGTGGAGCGATACATGCATATCCATGTTTACAGCAGCACAATTCACAATACCAAATCATGGAACCAGCCCAGGTGTCCACCCACAGATGAACAGATCATGAAACTGTGGTCTACACAGACAGGAAAATTTTACTCAGTCATAAAAAAGAACAAAATTGTGTCATTGGCAGGAAAATGGATGGAACGAGAGAATATTTTGCTAAGTGAGATCAACCAGTCTCAGAAAGTGAAGGGTTGTATGTTTCCTCTCATAGGAGAAAGGTAGAAAGAAATTGGGAAACAAAAGGGACTTCATGTAAGGGAGGAAAGACTCCGTGGGAGACATGGAAGGGGTCTAGAGGAGGGAGAGGCGTGGCGGAAGGAGACTTGAGGAAGGAAACAGTTCAAATAATGCTATGTCCATATATGGAATTATCAATGCCAATCTCAATAACATGCATGGGGAAGGGGAGGGAGCGGGGTGGGATCTGGAGGGAAACACTCCAAGTGTTGTGTGCATGTGTGTTCCTATCACTCTCAACCTCAGAATGATGTATTTTTTTTCACAGTTTCAAAATTATTTATTTTTGCCATGCTGGGGATTGAACTCAGGGCCTTATACATGTTAGGCCAATATACTACCACTCCTAGTTGGACAGATGATTTCTTTTTTAAAAAAAATATACTTTTATTGGTACACTATCATTATTATTTTTAGCTGATTTTAAAATTTATTTTTTACATGTTAAATTTTATTTTATTTTATTTTTTAACATGCTTTTATCGGTGCATTGGAGTCTCACATCACAATGAATATCTATTTGATGTTTAATATACATGCACACAGCTCTTAGTGTCCCCCCCCCGCCTCCCCCACCCATATGAAGTACCGAGAATGATGTTGGTATATTCTCACATGAAGACATTGTTTATGATAGTAATTCCACTGATTCACTTCTTTCTTGCCCTTCCCCTTCCCTTGTACCACTTCCCTTGCTCCACTGAGGGTTCTCCATTATCATCCGGAGTCCCTTTTGTGTGTATTTTTATAATGCACCAATAAAAGTTTATTAATTTTTTTGCAGTACTAGGGATTGAACCCAGGGGCATTCTACCTCCAAGCTACACCCCCAGCCCTATTTCTTATTTTTTATTTTGAAAAAGAGTCTCACTTCAAGCTTCCATTTGGAAATCTGGCCTGGGAGTCATAGCTGTGGTCACACTAGGAGGGTCCGCTAAGGTCAAGTTTTCACTAGGGGGAGACACGTGACTGAACCACAAGGCCCAGCTCTGGATTGGGAGCAAAGACCACAGCGAGGGGTAAAGAAGACCTTCTGGGGGAGCAACCTGAAGATTTAGTTGGAGTCTCGGCTTCTGCGATACGATCTCCATGAAAGCATGAATATTCATGATGTAAGGAAATCTGGCGATGGTCTATGTCTACAGTTTTCACCTGGTGTTTCAGGAAGCCTCAGGGTTCTCCGAAAGAACTTTGGAGGGCAAAGAGAAAGATGGGGAAGGCAGAGTGGGGAGGGCACAGTGAGCTTCAAACCAATCTGTTTCACTGTATTCTAAGAGAAAGTGGTTGAATCCTGGATTAGAGTCCACTTTAGGGAAGGTGTCCGGGGGAGGGGGATGTTTGAAATCTATTATCCTATGGAACTTTATTTTTGGGGTGAAAACTGAGATCCTGCAAGGTTAGGCAAACTACTTGTTAAGAACAGACCCTCAGTCCTGCTCTTTCCACATCCACAGGGCTCCTGGGATTCGACCTGGCTGACACTTCTCCAGGCAGCGATTTCCTTATCTGAAGACGACTGTTGAAACTCATGAAGCCAAGGGGCTGGAGTGGACCCCAGCCAAGTGCTTCCAGGATGCCGGAGCTGGCACAGAAGCAAGAGGGATGCAGACAAATGTTAATTTAACTTAGTTGTTGTAAGTGCTTAGGTGCCTCATCCAAACCTAGCAAAAGTGTAAGAAAAGCAGGATCAGAGGTGCAGGGAGGTCCAGAACCCTGAGTAGGAAGTCAGAGATGAGGTATACTTCAAAGTTAGGGGCATCAGGCATGATGGAAATGAGGGGAGCTGACCCTCCCTCAGACACAAAGCTAAGCAAGATTTTCCCAGGCTGCTGCAACTCTTGAAAAACCTAGAAAACCCACCAAATTATACCATGTGTGTGCACGAATGCATCACTATGAATTTCACGATTATGTATAATTAAAATGCACCAACAGATGAGAATACAATGTACCAATGAAGGTATATTAAAAATGCACCAATCATTTTTTTAAAAAATTAAAAATAATAAAATATATAAATTAAAAATCATAAAAAACAAAAGCCAGAAAAATACCCCGGACTCTGCCTCATGTGCCCTCGCTGACTGGTCCTAGCCTAAATCTGTCCTTTGAAATATGCATCAGTCCACCCTCCTTCCTCTTCCTGGGTCTGTGATGCGGCCAAGGACAAAGACCGAGTTAATGAAGTAGCTCTGCAAACTGTGACCTGCAAAACGTAATTGGGAAGTGGAAACTGAAATGTCCTGTTGTGCCAAATGCAACCATTGTTTCCTGATCTCTGATGTCAAGTGTGTCTCTAGGGGTTGATTATTAAATTCAATAAGTCCCATCACTTTTGTTGTATGCGTGTACGCATCCTTCACTGTGAATCCCACCACATATATATAATTACAATGCACCAATAAAAATAATTGTAAAAAGTCCCATCCTCGAAAGTAGGAGGACTCTACTGAAATCCATGGAGTTCTATTCTCGTCGGCCACCTCCCTCCTCTGCCTTCATTTCACGTTACAGGTGGCGTTCGCACCGTGACTCTTTTCTTGATCCCCTTGGATTTAGTACGTTGCTTGCAGACCCACGTCTTTTGCTGTACGGGTCTGTAAAGTCTTGCCTCTGTTTTTCTGTGCCAGCATCCAGTGGAGTCTGGTGACTAAAGGAACAAAGTCTTATTCCTGAAATTGGGCTTAGCTCTGCTAAACCAGGTTTGTTCCAATTTGGAAATGTGCAAAATCTAACTGCAATTCCCCCTGTCCTGGGCTTTTGGCCTTTCTTGGCAAATGTTTCATCAAACAAGCAGCGCACAGCTCTGACTGCTAAAATGCTCCACGGTGGATTTTACAAAGCCCTCCTAGCCAAGAACCGCTTCAGATCAATGACTGCCAAAGCACACAGGTGGCTCCGTGATTTTGGCCACTTGGCAATTTCTAAATTTATCCTGCCTTATTATCCAGTTCTTCAACTGAGCACATGAAAGAGAGATAGAAGGGGTCCAAATAGCCTCCATCATTAAAATCCCTGTTGGTGCAAGCTCATAAAGCCCCATGTCCCCGTTTCAGGCTGAGAGTTTGAATTTCTGCTTTGTTATTGGAAGTGAGACAGAGTTGGCCCCCTGAGGCTGGTCTTCTATCATGCTTTGCTCTTCCCCCTGGGTTGGGGCACTGGGCTGGATCATCATGATAAAGAGTTATGTGCTGTTTGGATTCCCACAAGGTAATATTATTAATATCAGCCTGTTAAATTTTATGTGGATTGATTATACATTTATCCATTACTTTCCCACTATCCTAAAAAAGGATAAGAAATAAAAATAAACCTGTTTGATGGAGTTTTAAAATAATCGCCAATGTGGGTATCCTTTTTTTAATTTATGAGACTGATTTCAAGTATTAAAGCTTTAGGCTAAAGAGAATGAAGAGGTAGTCTGCAGAAAAGAAAAAAAGTCCAAGGAGAACTGCGGTCTGGCAGAATCTTTAAACTGCAGCTAATGGGGAAAGTGAAATGAGGCAGATGGGGCTGAAAAGCATGCTTTCTAGAATATTCTCTAAAGACAGATCCTTCTAGTGGCTGCAGAAATGTGTATCCCGGGGCCAGGGAAGTGTGTTTACCTATGAATTGTGCAATTATCTATCATTTTCTATCAATATCCACCTCTGATGTGATATCTGAACATTCAGATTCTATCACAACAAGAAAGGTTCCAGAATATTCTTTTTGAATGCAACAGCATTTTACATGGTAGGGAGGGAAATTCACAAGGGGATTGTTAATCTAATAGTCAAGATGGCACACTGAATTAATGAAAAATGCCACTTCGGAACCCGATGCACTCTACCAAGCACTTTGCATAATTCTCTAAATCTTTTGACATATGATCATCCTCTTTGACATAGCAAGAACCTTCAGGGACAGAAATGTGACTTTTACCAGGTCATGTCATCTGATTTTTAATTCACAAGAATTTTGCAAGGCAGTTGTTAAACACAGTCATTATTTCAAAAGCAATGAGGACTATGATTTTACTCTTAAATAACTTATAATAAAACACAGACGATGCTTAGAACTCATCAATTCTTACTTTATTGCACTTTATTAATATTTTCTTATGATTATTCATGAGCATCATTTCTGTAGGATGTGATGATAGATTGATGTGATAGTGTGCATATCTTCCTGCCATCACATTTAGTGAGATCAAGTTCCCACTTTAAGTAAACTACAGTGGGAATATTTACACCACAGAAGTCAAAAAATGCTGCAAGCAATGGCTTAATTTATCGTTTGTTGTTCTGACCTAAGATATTTGTGCAGAAAATAGTATTAAACTTGAAGTGATTAGATGGTGACTAGCACAAAAATTAAGAAACTATTCTTTTCAGTACTCAGAAATTTTTACTTGGTTTTATGAAAATGTCACTTAAGTCACTGATAAATGTGTGAAATTCTCCCACACGTCTTTCTTGTTTTCCTTTCATTTTATTTGCAAATGTAAACTTAACAGCAACCAATATTCATTTCAAAACTACACTTGTTGGTCAATTGCAACTGTAGGTTGACTATAGGCATAAGAGTTCAGCATCAATCAATGAAAACATTCTGCAATAAATGACTGTAGAAATTATAATATAGAGAATTGTATATTACTCTTGGTCAAATTCATGCCACATATCTCTTATATCAGCAAAACTTACAGGAAACGTGTGTGTGTGTGTGTGTGTGTGTGTGTGTGTGTGTGTGCAAATTAAAATAAATTATTTACCAGCATACAACTAGGTAAGGCTCAGAGGCTCCCTTACCCAAGGTTACACAGTGAGAGGATGTTATAGGAATAAGGATGCAGATGGGGAGGAGCATCTATCAAAGGGGTGAAAAGTTTCCAGTCCCCAAGGGACTATGGTCTTACCCTCTTTCGCTCTTTTACTTCTTTCTTTTCAGAACTTGCCTCTATTTTCCATGCAATTCCCTGTTTGTTTTTTCTGATAGTTTCTGGGAATGGCTGTTCTTATAAAGACATGTCTACCTCAGCATCATCCTTCCTTCTTTAGATTCTATAACTAAATATGCACAGTCTTAACCAAATTGGGGTGTGTGTGGATCTTTTATCATTTATGTTCCAAAGACCCATCATTATCAGCTCTCTGCCTCTATTCTATTTTCTGTAAAGTTTAGCAAAATATTTCTGGGTGTGGTGGCACATGCCTGTAATCCTAGTACTTGGGAGGCTGAGACAGGAGGATTGCAGGTTCGAGGACAGCCTCAGCAACTTAGCAAGACCCTGTTTCAAAATAAAAAGGGCCAGGGGTGGAAATCAGAGGCAGAATGCCCCTGGGTTCATTCTCCAGTACATATATACAATATATATATATATGTATATATATATATATACATATATATATATATATACATATGTACAATATATATACATATATATACAATATATATACACAATACATATATACACATATATCTACTATATATACATATATATGAAAGTGACATTTTTTAAAAAGTACAAGAGAATACTTTCTTTAAATTATGTGTCTCTATATTTTTAAAGGAATTATTCTGTTGTACTTTTTTAAAGGAATGTCACTTTTTGGAGGCAACGTATTTGTTAGTAATTCCCTGTTGTAGGAGCTAGCAATTAGAATTGGTGCACGACCATTTTTACTTTCAGCTTCTTCTTTATTGTGTTACAGCAATAAAATAAAGAGCTTGTATTTTTACAGAGCCTTAAGCTTTATAACGCACTTTACTGCCACTCTGTCTTCTGGTTCTCACAATAGTGGTGAGGTGTATAGGATAGATCTCATTTAACCGAAGAGGAAATTGAGGCTCGGGAAGATTGGAGGAAATCTGTACAGTTATTGCCTTATCATATTATAACTCAGGTCTTATTTTTCATCATCATGGCATGAAGTGGAAATGTGAACAAAATTCCTAAGGTTTATTGAGCAAAGCAAGGCAATAAAGAAAGATTACAGTGTCCAAATAAATTGAGCAGCAAAATGACCGTCAGAAATCGAAGAGCTACGAAAGGGAAGAAAAGACATTGAAGATAAAAACGTATTCCTTCCAAGTGATTTTTTTCTTCCAAAAGAAATAAAGATTTCAGCGAACTGTGGAAAATCTCATGAATTGTTGATCTAAATCCACAGTGAAAATGAACTGACTCTTTCATGGTAGAATCAGGAAGATGGAAAGACAGTGAGAAAGATACAGGTTGAGCATCCCTAACCTGAAAACCCCAAATCTGAAATGCTACATAATCTGAAGTTTCTTGAGGGCCCACATGAGACCCATGGAGCATTTGGATTTGGATTTTTGGATTAGAAATGTTCAACCAGTAAAGTCCATACAAATATACTAAAATCCAAACAACTAAAATCTAAAATGCTTTTGGTCCCAAACATTTCAGATAAGGGATACTCAACCTATAATAGCTCACATCTCTGAACAGTTACCATGTGCCACATGTGTTACCAAACACTTTAGGGTTTATCACTCATTAACTCCTCAAAATATCCTATAAGGTGGACACTAGGAATATCCTACTTTATAGATGAGGAAATTGAGGCCAAGAGAGATTAGTCGCTATAAAAACTTAGATTTGAATCCAAGTTTGTTGAATTCCAAGAACCTGAATTCAACCCCTATGCTAATCTACAAATAAAGTGAATTGCTTATTGCTAGTCCATCTTGAAGCATTATGCAGCTTCTTCTGATTGAAAAGTCTATGTTTACTTGACACAGAGGTAGGTAACTCCAGGGGCAGCACCAGCTTAGTCTCAGCCTTGAAACATCAGCACAGAGACTGTGCATCAGGATCAGCTCGGATTAACTGTTATATTTCTTTGGGAAAATAATATGATTCCTGAGCCCCAGTTTCTTCATGCTGATAATGTGTGTACTTCTGAGAGGATTCACTGGGATAAAATATATTAAATTGCCTAGTACTGGGATGTCTGAGGTTCCTGGTAAATGCTACAGCATCCTTGTACAGATTAGTGTTGGGTCATAGAAAGGCTCATACCTGGCAGGCTCAGGGGGACTATCCTAGGTGCTAGCTGGACCCTGAACATGGTGCACTTCTGAGAGTGTATGGAGCGCTACAAAGAAAGGGGGAAAGCAGATCCCTATATCTTTCCATATTCTGCGTCTCACACACATTGAAATGATGCCCTATGGGGTATACGTGTAACTGTTCAGAGGCACACCTATGCCTTTATTGTCATTCCTCCCCTTATACCTCAGGAATCTGGTGCTCCATAAAGCCTTTCATAGCTACGGTTTCTGAAGGTTATTAAAATTAAACATTTCCCTCCACCATTTCTTCTTTCCCAAAAGAATTGTCCTCTACGTCATCCATTTCCTCGAGAGCTCTTGAGTCTCTGGTTTCTGCTAAAGAACTAATTAATCCATCCTAATGAGAAAAAGAAATCAATGTGAACATGAATTAGCAGACAGAAATTTAGAGCACTGCTATATCTCACCTGGATTGTTACTTCATTTTGTTACTTGGTTTATCGACCTTCAGCCTCACCCCCACTCTGGTTCATTCATTATGGTGGTCTTTGTAAAACTCAAATGTCTTGGTCTATCCACAGCTGACGTTCCTTCATTGGCAGTGCCTGTCTTCAAAGTCAAGTGTGGGCCTCTTAGAAAACCTCTCACTGTCCTCAGAATCCTAGTACTTGATCAATTCCCCAGCCTCATGTCTTGCCATTTGAATCACATCTGTGGTGCCCTTTACTTATACTGGATTATTTGGATGTCTGCTAATTGAAGTCTTTGCACATGATCATTCTGCATTTTCCTCTTCTTTGTTTAAACCAGGATGAGTATCAGCACTGCCTGACTGGCTGAGGCTGAGAGGCATCTTTGATGCATCTTATTTACTCTATCCCAGCTCTGATCTGACAAGGTTATAATTTTTGCTTACTTATCTCCATCTTTCACCAGCCCAGGAGTTCTTGTACAATAGAGACTATGTCTTTCCTTTTCTGTACCCTTAGCACCCTTCCAGGCATGTGTATATGGGAGGCACTTTGCAAATGTTTATTAAGTGAATGACTCTTACACACTGAAAGGCAACACACTCAGATAAATAAACATGCACACTCATGATTATATCTCTGCAACTTTAAAGCAATGGTCTAGAAATAGCATTTGAAACTCAGAAAATGTATGTGTTGGTCCCAATTCTACTACTTGAAAGCTGTGAGAATTTGGGCAAACCAATGAATTTTTCTGACTCTTCACCTGTAAACTGGATGAACACTTCCAGTCCACTTATCTCAAGAAGAACACGATGATTAGATGTAATTGTGTGTGATGGATGTGGTTGTAGTTCAGTCGAATATGCCTTTTAGACTTAAGGACCTCTTTGGCCAAGTAATGGGAATGATGCCCGCAGAAAGCTGTTAGCTGTCACCCTTCTGGGAGGAGCTTGGCTCAAGCATACTCCCTTTTTCCAGGAAGTCTCTCATACAGTGATTGAAGAAAGGTATGCATAGGTTAGATAAATCTGGAATAGATACATTTTGTCCCATGTTCCAGTAGAAGGGCCATCAACACCCCTCCAATGTTCTCTGTGTATTTGCAAATCAGTGTAAAGGGACCATCTCTGGGACAATGTACAAAGGAAAAATGACCTTGTTAGAATAAAGCTCTGTCTGGGCCCAGGAGCTGGAATTGGGCTTTTCTTTCTCTGATAGCACAGAGGAGGAGATGAAGATAATCGAGATTCGCCTCCTTTCAAGTCAAAAAATTCTCATCAAATCTTCGCCAAGGAGTCCCTCTGAATTACAGGATCACCATGAAGTCTTCTTGTGTTAACATCTAACATTTACAGTGGAAAACTTACAGATGTTTTAACTCATTCAAGCTTTTCAACAATCCTCAGGGGTAGAAACTATCAGGTAGACAGGAAACTAAAAGTTCATGAGAAGGCAAAGGTCTTTCCCAAAGTGTCATACTGGTAGGCAGTAGAGCTGGCCTTGGTGACAGGGAGAGCTAGGCCTTGGGTTCCATGACTTCCAATGATTTTCATCAAAAATAACTTACAGTTATTATGATATAATACTTATCATTATAAGAGAGTGTAAGTAGAGTACATACGATATTTGATCAGATAAAAGTATCAGATACTGTTATGCTAATTAATCAATTCAAAATAATATTTTAAAAATCTCTACGGGAAAGGGGAGGGTATGGGGTGGGATCCAGAGGGAAACACATCAAGTATTGTGTAAATGTATATTCCAATCACTTTATACCTCACTGTGATGAATAATTACAATGCATCAATAAAATATATAAAAATATGCATTATCAAATTGGTAGTTTTAAAACTATAAGGTACATAAAACATTGAATGAAAATGCAAATTCCTGATCCCTACACCCAGAGAAATCTTAGCTAGGTCTAGAAACCTACATTTTAGCATGATTTGGGGGTAATTCTTGTACAGATGGGTCTCAACCCATTTTTGAGAACTTCTGATCTAGCTGCTCTGTATAACATTTCAAACACACTTAAATATACTACTTATATTAAGTATAGGTACTTAAATATAATACTTGCTGTCATCCTACTAAAAACACAATTGAGCCAAGATTCTTAACTGTTATTATTACCCTGTCTCGATGACAATTTTACATTTGATTTACACTATTTTTATTCATAACAATTTAGTGCCTATAAGAGAAGCTTATGTGTGCTCAATGTAGGTAAAAATATAGTATCTGTTATGTGCAAGACACTTTTATTCAGGATATCTAAGCATCATTTCAACTGTATGGTTCCTATAAATTAGTAGGTTGAGAATCAGAGAGGTTAACAAATTGCTCCACATCATGTCGTTCAAACATACCCAAACTGAGAGTCTGATTTTGGTCCAATATATTGAGTAGCTAGTATTGTTTTCTCCAGAACACACTTTTTCCAGTCATGGTCCTGATATCCATTGAGTGGTTTGATGACATCTAACAGATAATTCAAGTCTAAGTCCTTAAAGCCAGAGCCTAGGGATAAAATCATTGGGTTCGTTTTGTGTTAAGTCCACATTAATCCACAGACATATTATATTTAGCTGTGCTTCATCTGGCAACAGTAAATAACTCAATTCTTTTTTTTTTTTTTTTTGCGGTACCGGGGATTGAACGCAGGGGCGTTCTACCTCCACGCTATGCCCCCGGCCCTATTTTTTTTATATACTTTATTTTGAAACCGGGTCTCACGAAGTTGCGGAGGGCCTCACTAAGAGAGAGAGAGAGAGAGAGAGAGAAAGAGAGAGAGAGAGAGCTGAGGCTGGCCGCAAACCTGGATCCTCTGGTCTCCGCCTCCCAAAGTACTGGGATTACAAGCGTGCGCCACCACGCCCGGCAATTCTTTTTTTTTTTTTTTGGTACTGGAGAATGAACCCAGGAGTATTCTGCCTCTGAGTTACACCCCCAGACCCTTTTTAATTTTTTTTTATTTCGAAGCAGGGTTTCACTAAGTTGTTGAGGGCCTCGGTAAGTTTCAGAGGCTGGCGTCGAATCACAACCTCCCAAATACCACGTCCTTTATGAAGGAGAGAAAGGCTGAGTAATTGTGTGAACATTTCAGATGAATACCTCCCATTAAGTCTACCTCAACAATAAAGAGAAAAGATAAGAAAATAACAAGAAAGAAAAGGAGAAGGTGAAGAAGCAGAAGAAACATTAAGGCACTTTTTGAGATGGGTGGAAGGAAAACGTGCCCTCAGAATCTAGCAGTTAGGTTGTTTTTATTTAAGTGATGGGTGGGTATAAACATGCCCTATTTATCTAAATGTGTCTGATAAAATGGTCTGGTGTAGGCACTAATATAGCCTCCTTGTTTAGGAATAAACCCACTCTCCTTGCTTTTCGGTCTCTTGTTCTTTCCCTTCCCATGGGGGTGGTTTTGTAAGAATTGGAAATTTATGGAGGATGCTGAAGGGGACGGGACCCAAGCTGGTGACTAACATTCTTTGGAAGGTAGTCGAGGGTGGGCTAGCAGTCTGCCCTGGTTGACTCTCGTTCCACTCACCCCCGGCTCTCGGCAAGCTATTTGTGGAAGCAGGCAGAAAGCTCCAGGAGAGACGGTCCTTCTCCCAGGGCTGGGAACAGCACCAGAAAAATGGTTTCACCCCATCTCTGACTCAGATCCTTCCTGTCCAGGCTGGAATCAGATGTTGCCAAGACAGCTGTGAAAAAAATAACATCAAATAATGAAGGAAAGCCCAACTTTTCTAAAGTAAACCTCTATTGAAATGGAAGTTAATCAAGTGGTTGAGTTTGGACAAAGACTCGGGTCTCTTGTAGCAAGAGCAGCAGGATTGCTCAATACCACCAGCAAGTGGGTTCTCACAGCCCTGGTGGCTGGGTCCACTGGCTTTGGCTGGGCAGGGCTGAGGACCAGGTTAGGAGTTAGACAAATCCGCACTCTGCAAATTCTCCTAGGGGTCACCTGGATGTCATTGAAGAAGAAGCCCGGCTGGGTGTGGTGGCCCATGTCTGTAATCCCAGTACTCGGGAGGCTGAGAAAGGAGGATCCCAGTTTTGAGGCTAGCCTCAGCAATTTAGCAAGACACTCAACAACTCAGTGAGACACCATTTCAAAATTTAAAAAGAAAGAAGTAGGGTTGTAGCTCAGAGGTAGAATGCCCCTGGGTTCAATCCCCAGGACCAAGAAAACACTCCAAAAACAAAACAACAACAAAAACAGATAAACAACAAAAAACCCCAGCAAAGTTAAATCTAAACTGCACTTCATTTTCTCTCATATTTTTTAAACTACTAAAGAAGCAATTTTTACAGAATGTGTTATTTGTGCTGATTATAGAGGCACTGTGTGATGAGAATAGAAATGTGGAAAATTCAATAAGACATTAATGGGAAAAGCCACTTAGTGTCTTATATATGGAAATAACTACTGTCAAAAAGTTAATATACTTTAATCCAAATGAAAACATTTATAGTCTGTTTCCTATTATGTATGTGTGTATAATATAAAGACCTCATATAATGTTTTAATCTTTTTTTTTTTTTTGCGGTACCGGGGATTGAACCCAGGGGCGTTCTACCTCCGCGCTACACCCCCGGCCCTATTTTTTTATACTTTATTTTGAAACCGGGTCTCACGAAGTTGCAGAGGGCCTCACTAGGTAGAAAGAGAGAGAGACAGGGAGAGAGAGAGAGAGAGAGAGATCTGAGGCTGGCCGCGAACCCGGATCCTCCGGTCTCCGCCTCCCAAAGTACTGGGATTACAAGCATGCACTACCACACCCAGCTTGTTTTAATCTTTAATATAAAGACCTTTAAAGCAAGTTGTCTATTTTTTATTAGTTATTAAAATTTTGTGAAGTTTTCTACTTTATATTAATTAAAATTATCTGTAAACTATCTTTTAAAGTTATAATTACTTTAGTTTTCCTAAAAATTATTTTTCCACATAATAATAATAATAATAACAATAATAATAATAATAAAATATAATGTTGGGTGTTCACACTATGGTGCCATATAATGTTCTAAGTGCTTTATATTTATGCAATAATTTGATAGTCACATCAAAGCTTAATTTACATATGGGTAAACAGAGACAGAGATAGGTGAGATGACTTGACTAATGTCACACAGGTAGAAAGAGACAGAGCTCTTTCTGAGTGATCAGACTGAAGAGTTCACACTCAGAGTATATAGTTTTTATTTATGTATAACACAATGTACCTGTTCCGGTCAGGATTCAGCTATAACATAACATAAAGGAATGAAGATTTATTTTCTTAGGGTTTCAGGCTCAGTCCATGTGAGGCCGGTGACCCCAGATCTCAGGGCATGGTGGTGGGAGGCAGAAAGAGAGAGAGCACATGGGCTGTGCTCCTCACATCATGGAGGCTGGAAGCAAGACAGAGAGCAGGGGGAGGAGGAACCATATATAATCCCCCAGGCCGCACCCCCAGGGACCCGCCTCCAGCCACACCCTACTGGCCCAGGCCACAACCCAGATAAATCCATTACAATGGATTTATCCGCTGTTGGGATCACAACCCTCATGACTCAATTACATCAGCTCCAAAGATTAATAAGTGAGCTCTTTAAAGGACATTTTATATCTAACTATAACAGTACCTTTAAAAAAGAGATAAATTTTATCTGCAGTAACTGTCCTCCTACCTTAATACTTTGGGATGCTAGCATTCATTTAACAAATAATAAATGAGTTCCCATAGCATACCAGATCCTTTGGGAAAATACAGATTTAAAGGAGCCACAGCTCTGATTCCATCATCAATTTATTCGAGAACAATTTACTGAGTCCCAAACATAGGCACTGTTCCAGATGCTAGAGGCACAAATGGAATAAAATGGGAGAAGACCCATTTCGTGGGGACTATGTTCTCATTGGGCAGCCAGAAAATAAAAACTAAGCAAACACTGTAGTAATGTCTAGTGACCAGGGCTGTGGAGAAGCAGCAGGGACAGGGACTTGAGAGGCACCATTGCCCTGCTCTCTGGGTATCTGGGGAAGGAAACCTTGCAGGGCTTCCTTCTGTCCCCACTAGGACAGAGACATGGGATAAATGAGGGAGCTAAACATCTAACCACCCAAGAGTGTCGTGTAGCATGTTACGATTTGGAGAGAGATGGAGACCCAAACAGAAGTTAGCATTCCAGTAGGAGAAGACAAGACCAAGGACACTGAAGCAAAGAGAGAAAGTCATCAAATGTGATAGGAAGGAACGCTGTATACAGGTGTTGTAGGTATAAGTCGGTAAAGTAGGTAGGAAGCACATGATAAACTCTTCAGTGCCCAAGATTGTCTTACTGCAATATGATGCATAATAGTGTCTGTAGTCTTTCTCCCACTCTGGCTTCATGGAGACCCCAAGGTCACACAGCCACCTCATTCACATCTGCCCCAAGTCTACACCTCATTCGTGTCCAGTATCAGTTTAAGGGACTGTGCTCTTGACCTGGGGCCATTCTGGAAGTGGAATCTTCTGTTACTATGTTGTTGTTGTTGTGTGTGTGTTGTTAAGAAGACAGCCTCTCCTCCAAAAAACAAATGAAAAAAAGAAAAGTCTTCCCCTGAGAAAGAAAGTATTGATTATATTTGCCAACTTTTTAATTTACAAGGCCTTTAGTTCATAGCTCCAACTGAAATATCCAGTCCCTCAGGTGTCTTGCCAGTAAAATTACGAATTTAATCCTTCAGTAGTCGCCACCGCTTCCCTCTTACCTTGAGTTGAAGCTGGGTGGATAGATGACTCCTTTATAATCATGTGTGCTCCCAGCAGCCTGGCCATCATGTGTACGTGGACGCCTTGCTGTGTTCTAGACACACTGCTGAGGATTGTACCTTAGGTCCCCAATCTCCCATGGAAGGCTCTGAAATAGTATCCCAATAGTCTTGTCTTAATGGATAGCTGGAATCATCACACTGTTGCATTCAAAAGACATGAAACCTATGTAAAAATTCTTTCCAAAAAATGTAATATAGGTCATTACTGTAGATCTCTCATGATTAAGCAGAGATGAGCAGTTAAGTTACACAACACACAGCAAAATGTCTTGTTCAACTTCCCTCCCTCTTGCACCACACTATAGTTCAGGCCTCTCCTTCTTCCCCTGACCAGGGCCATGCAGCCAGTTCTTTTTCTCCTACCAGGCACAACTCGGATTAGACGCCACCATTCCCAAAATCCAGTGTCCCTAATAAGCTTACCCAAAGTTCAAAGTTCATAGGGAAGTGGAGTTGGTGGCCTACTCAGAACGTGTCTTACAGGACAGCAGTCCAATGAATTCTGCTGAAAAAAATTATTTTTCATCTTAATCAATATGAGTGTCAAAATTTTGAAGAAAAATAAGCTGGACGTGGTGGTGCATGCTTGTAATCCCAGTACTTGGGAGGCTGAGACCGGCTCCTTTCTGTCCTTAAAACTGAAGCTTCATACACATGTTGCCTCATTTAATCACATGTCTATGAAATAGGCATTATGTATTTTGTACTATGAATTGAACCCAGAGACATTGTATCTCTGGGCTACACCCCAGCCCTTTTTATTTTTTATTTTGAAACACGATCTCACTAAGTTCCTGAGGCTGGCCTAGAACCTGCGATCCTCCTGTCTCAGCCTCCCAAATACTGGGATTACAGGTGTGCGCCACCACACCCAGCAAATAAGTATTCTTATTGGCTTCATTTCAACAGATTAGAAAATGTAGGCACTATCATGTTGTAAAGTTCCCAGAGTCACAAAGAATGGTGGCAAGAGCCAACTGGAGGCATTCTGAGCCCAGAGTGGATGTAATATCTACCAATATGCACTCACTAGGTATTTTTGGATGGATGGATGCATGGATGGATGGATGGATGGATGGATGGATGGATGGATGGATTTATGGATGGATGGATGAATGGACTTATAATGGCTAATGATGATAATAAATAGGTCCTTCACCTACAGTTTGAGAAATGCAACTCAAAACAGGAATAGATGATATTTTACAGGTTAAAATAGCAAGACCTTAGTAACCAAGACAACCTGAAGCCCTGGAGAAGGCACAAGGAACTCTCATGTATTGTTGGTAAGAATGTAATTTGCTACTTTTTTTTGGTAAGTAATCTTTGCTAAATGACTCTGGGCATGTTGAGGATGCCTTCAACAACAAGAAGTTTCCTACTCTGCCTCAGTCTTCACTTTTTGCTTATAAAAATTCACAAAGTTACATAGAGTAAGAATTAGAATGCTCTCAGATGTTTCTGGGCAAGCACACTGCCTTGGGCATGTGTAAGCACTGTACATATTTATGCCTGTGATGGCTAATTTCATGTGTCAACTTGAATGGGTAACAGGGTACCCTGATATCTGGTTCAACATGATTTCTAAGGGTGTCTATAAGGTGTTGTTTTTTTGTTTTTCAGAAGAGAGTAGCATTTGAAGTTGTAGAATAATTGAAGTAGATGACCTTCCCTATTATGGGTGAACATCATTCAGTCCATTGGGGCTTGAAAAGAACAAAGAGACAGAAGAAGGTTGAGTTCTCAGTCAGCCTGAACGCTTGGGCTGGGACATTGACCCCTGCCCTCTTCACACCTGGTCCCCAGGCATTCAGACTTGGATTTGAACCTACACTGTTGGCTATTTCTCAGGCATTTGAATTACATCACTAGTTTTCTTGGGTCTCTAGCTGTAGACAGCAGACCGTGGAACTTCCAGCCTCCATAATCATGAGAGACAAGACCATTTTAATAATACCTTGCTTATAATCTCAAATCCACCCTACTGGGTGTGTTTATCTAGGGAACCCTAGCTGATAGAGTGAACTTCTATATTTCCAGGAATATATTAGAGCATTTCAAAGTCCCCTATAGTTCCCCAAGATTTTTTTTTTTAAGTTTTGGTGCAACATTTTGTTAACTCCAGCTGTGATTCTGCCTCGGACAGCTGTAAAGGTAAACAATTTCCACTAGTTGTTTTCAACCAACGAACTGTGAATAAGGCTGCTCAGACAGGTCAAATAGTGAAAATGAATTGGGGATGGGGTATTTGGGGAGCCCCATACCCATTCAGCCTCCTGGAGTAGCTGCAAGCTTGTTGGTTTTCAAATCTACCATGGAGTTGAGGAGGAAGAGATGGGATTAGATAAAACTGTAATGACAATGGATTGGAAGCCTTTAATTAATTTTTAGAGTTCTGAACACATTAGTTTTGATAGTTTTTAACAGTGTTCCCACTGTTTTTAGGGAGGAGGGGATTTGTGAAGTCCTTACCCCCACCACTTCTCTGCTAATCAGAAAACTTCAGTAAAATTCTAGTAAAAATTCTTAATAGTACCTATTCCTTCTGAAGATAATTTATCTGCATCCTATGTAATCTAGTGTGGCGTGATCTTCTACTTGCTACTTTAAATAAATTTGTTTTGATTTCATTGTCTAACCAGGGCTTAAGTTTGGAAAGTGTTTTAGATTTTCCACTTATATATTCTCTTGTCTCCTATTTTATTTTATTTATGGGTGTATTGAAATTATACATCATCTTGAGGTCAAATGTGTTAAAAAATATATGCACACAGCTCTTTAATTAATTAAATTACTTTTTACTTATATACTTTTATTGGTGCATAATAGTGTCACATCATAATGTCGGTCATAGTGATAGTAACATATATGCACACAGCACTTGGTGGGTTTTCCCTGGGCTTTCTCCCCACCCCACCCCCTTTCCCATACAGGGTATTGAGATTGGCATTGGAATTTTCACATGTGTACACAATATCAATGAAAATGTTTCCTTCATTAATTCTCCCTCTCCTCCCCTAGACCACCTCCCCCGCTCCACTTGTATTCAAGGAAAAATATGACCTTGTCACTCTTGATGTTTTCCTTCTAGACACTTCCATGAATGATTTTTATAAATGTTTCTGGAAATAAAATTGCATACGCTTGTATAAAGTTATATGTAATCTGTAAATTTCCCATTTAATTCATACTATAAAGATTTATATACATTTATAGGAGGTTCTCCTTTATGCCTACTCCATAAACATTTTATAAGGTTGCATTTCCTTGAGACATTTTCTTCCACAAACATCTCTCATTTTCATGATTCCTCCTGCAGCCTTGAGGATTCTCCCGGGTCTACTGTTACTCTTGCTACTCTTGCTTTTCTTAATTGTATTTGTCAGATATACATTTTCCCAACCCTGTACGTTCTCTCCTTATTTTGTTTATAGTTTTCTATTGCCAATGCAAAGTTTTAACTTATTTTGCTGGCAGATTTACAGCGGCTTTCATTTATCATTTGTTTTTGAGAATGTTATCAGAGAGAAGCAAGTCAGAACAACTACATATCTGTAGCTTTTGCTTAGATGGCACGAACACAGTGGGTCTTGCTTTGGATTCGTGGAAGGTCTTGGAAAGAATCTATGAAAATGTGAGGCTTTTGTTTGTTTGTTTAATTTGCTCTCCCTTTATCACCATAGGGCCTAAAAAAAAGTCAAATCTGTAAGACTTGCTATCTCAGGATTTTATATAAGTCAACTCTTACACTAACTTTAAAACAATCTTAATTAAAACTGGATTGCAAATCCAAGAAGTTAGTAGCTTTCTGGAAAAGAATGGCTGAAAAGAGTTTTATTCAGGCAGAGAAGATATTACAAATCACAGTGAGCAGTAGTAATAGTAAGCCAGGCATGGTGGCGCAGGCCTCTAATACCAGTACTTGGGAAGCTGCAACAGGAGGGTTGCAGGTTTGAGACCAGCCTCAGTAACGTAGCAAGACTCTTGGGAACCTAGGGAGACCCTGTTTCAAAATAAAAAATGAAAAGGTCTGGGGGTGTAGTTGGGAGGTAGAATGTCCCTGGGTTCAATCCCCAGTACCACACACACACATACACACACACACACAAACACACACACACACACACAAACACACACATACACCACACATAGTAACAGTAGGTACAGATTTCTCAAGGGTCAAAGGAGGAATTGTGAAAATGAGAGATGTTTGTGGAAGAAAATGTCCCAAGAAAATACACTGTTATGAAATATTTATGGATAAACATAAAGAAAAACCTCCTAAAAATGTATATAAATCTATTAACAATTAAATGGGAAGTTTAGGTTATATGTAACTTTATACCTTTATACAAGCAGGGAATTTTATTTCCAAAAACATTTATAAAAACAATTCACAGAAGTGTCTACAAAGAAAACATCAAGACTGACAAGGCCACATTTTTCCCTTAATACAGTAAAGTTAAAATTAAAAAGGAAACCAAAAGAGGATGTAAGTAGAAAATCTGAAACACTTTCCAAACTTAAGCCCTGCTTCAACCATGAAATCATAACAAATTTAAATTAGTTGTAGTAACAAACAGAAGATCACTTCATACTAGAATACTTAGGATACATATCTCCAGAAAAAAATATGTAGTATTAAGAATTTTTACTAAGCTGCTGAGATTCTCACTAAATTGTAGAGGCTGGCCTCAAACCTGCAATACTCCTGTCTCAGCCTTCCAAGTACTAGGATTACAAGTGTGGGCCACCATGTCTTGGTATTCTTGATGGCCACTATTTAATCACTTTATCTGTGGCCATTCTTTTAGAACATTTCTAATAAACATTTTTTTTTGCAGTACTGGAGATTGAACCCAGGGGCATTCTACCTCCGAGCTACACCCCTAGCCCTATATTTTATTCTTTATTTTGAAACAGGGTTTCACTAAGTTGCAGATGACATCACTAAGTAGCTGAAGCTGGCCACGAACCCAGATCCTCAGGTCTCAGCCTCCCAAGTACTGGGATTACAAGATGCGCTACCATGCCCAGCTATCTAATAAACATTTTTATTACCCCTGTTTCAAGGGAGACTTCTTGAGAAACATTGAGAGGTTGAGCATAGTTTTCAAGGCATAGACACTTGGGGAGTGTTTAGATATAGTGTTGCTTGAGAATGTGTTAGAAAGAAGGTAACTTGGGAGGGAGCCAGACTGTCCTGTGGAAAAACATACCCACCTCAGGTTGGTGGCCTTTGCTGTGAATATGTATTTGTCTCTCTGGGAGTAA
Organism: Glis glis; assembly: GCA_004027185.1. Taxonomy (NCBI): domain Eukaryota; kingdom Metazoa; phylum Chordata; class Mammalia; order Rodentia; family Gliridae; genus Glis; species Glis glis. Next base: position 1,763 of record PVJS01017988.1, on the reverse strand, counting down.
TTTTTTAATGACTTTATGACCTTTCCACAATGTAATTCTCATCTGGCATTAATCACCACACAGATTCATATGACTTTGACTTCAGTAACTACATTTGATATATGTGGAAAAATAAAACAAGGGAATGGGGAGAGTGAAGGACAAAAACCACAGCAAATATTTAGGAGACTAATTTGTGAATATGTGCATGTGTTTGTGTGAGGTACTGGGGATTGAACCCAGGGTACCCTACCACTGAGCTACATCTCCAGCCTTGGTTATTTTTATTTTTATTTTTATTTTTGAGACAAGATTTTGCTAAGTTGCCCAGCTGGCCTTGAACTTGAGACGGTCCTGCCTTGGCCCCCACTGGTAGCTGAGATTACAGGCTTGCACACTATGCCCAGTTTATAATTTTTTTACTTATTTATTTTATTTTTGGTGGTGCTAGGGACTGAACCCAGGGACATTCTACCTCTAAGCTACACCCCCAGCCCTATTATATTTTTTTATTTGGAAACAGGGTCTCTCTAAGTTGCTGAGGATGACTTTGAACCTGCGATCCTCCTGTCTCAGCCTCCCAAGTACTGGGATTAGAGGCATACATGTGCCACCACACCCATCTTGAATTTTTATTAAAAAGAAAGTTCCAAGTGCTATATTGAGATATCTCAGCCTTGTGTTAGGAAAAGTATAACAAAATTGACAGATAATTTCCTGTGAGTGTTTGTAACAGTCTCATACATCTGCAGACAAATGGGCATAAGCAAAAATTCCTGAGAAGTCTCATTCTATTACTGAATTCTGCCCTCTTTGTTATCCCCTGTTCCATAAAAAAAAACCCTTTAAAATCATAATGGGACAATGGCTGGTTTGATTGGTTAACTTTAAAATTGGATGAAAGTGATAATCATAAAGATGATATGCATGTGTCTTTGAGAATATAAATTATAAATTAAGATATATTAGCCGGAGGTGGTGGCGTAGGCTTGTAATCCCAGTACTTTGGGAGGCGGAGACCGGAGGATCCGGGTTCGGGGCCAGCCTCAGCTCTCTTGCTGTCTGTCTGTCTGTCTCTCTCTCTCTTTCTCTCTCTCTCTCTCCTCTTAGTGAGGCCCTCTGCAACTTCGTGAGACCCGGTTTCAAAATAAAGTATAAAAAATAGGGCCGGGGGTGTAGCGCGGAGGTAGAACGCCCCTGCATTCAATCCCCGGTACCGCAAAAAAAAAAAAATTAAGATATATTAATGTGAGCTCATTTGCAAATCATCAAGTCATTTTACATAGTGCTGGAACTGATTTCCAAGTGTGCATCTATGTGTGTTTACTTGTTTTACTGTAGATGAAGTCTACTACTAGTGGACATCTCTGTCGTCCTCCTTGTTACACACTTACTTTATTATATAAGATCAATTCTGAGGGGCCTCTTGTTGTTGTTGTTGTGTTCTCTACAGGACGCTGGAATTGAAAGACAAATGCAAAGCTACCTAAGTGCAAAATTGTTCTAGATTTTTAATTGCTTCATCGATTGTTCTAATTTAATAACATTTTAAAATGAATTATCTTGATCATGCTTCTTTTTTTTTTCTTTTGGTACCAGGGAAGGAACCCAGGGGCATTCTACCTCCAAGCTATACTCCCAGCCCTTCTTACTTTTTATCTCAAAACAGAGTCTTTCTAAGTTGTTGAAGGTCTTGCTAAATTGCTGATGCTAAGCCGGGTGTGGTGGCGCACGCTTGTAATCCCAGTACTTTGGGAGACGGAGACCGGAGGATCCGGGTTCAT
>PVJS01017987.1:0-35476 GCA_004027185.1 Glis glis | reverse complement strand
GCCAGGCGTGGTGGCGCACGCTTGTAATCCCAGTACTTTGGGAGGCGGAGACCGGAGGATTCGGGTTCGCGCCCAGCCTCAGCTCTCTCTCTCTCCCTATCTCCCTCCCTCTCTCTCTCTCTCTCTCTCTCTCTCTACTTAGTGAGGCCCTCCGCAACTTTGTGAAACCCAGTTTCAAAATAAAGTATAAAAAATAGGGCCGGGTTGTAGCGCGGAGGTAGAACGCCTCTGGGTTCAATCCCCAGTACCGCAAAAAAAAAAAATGGAATTATATAAAGTGCTCACTTTTCCAGAACATCAGAGGATGATAGTTCCACAGCCAATCAAAAACCCTGGCCTTCCCGTGTCTCCTTTAGATCAGTTAGGATGAGACTTTCAGTCCCTGGATAGGTAGAGTCTACAGTCCTTTGTCAGCTAAGAAGAAATTACAGAAGTCAGACCTTTGCCCTTCGGCAACCCACTTAAGATTAAGGGACCAAAGTCTGGAGGGGGGGAAATGATGACGTAGAATAGAAAAGATAGAAATATTAGGCAGAAAGGAGACATTGGGAAAATAGAGATTTAAAATTTTGAAAGTTCATAAACTAACTCCACTCTATAGGGTGTGTTCAGTCAGGCAGAAGCCTTAATGAGTCCACACCCTTAATCACAATGGCTCCTCTCCACATCTCAGTTGCTTAATGTAAATAGGGTGGTTGAGGAGGACAAAGGTCAGACCCCACTGCCTATCTGTTGCCAGGGAAACTGAGGGCTAAGAGGAAGTCCTGCCCTCTACTGTGCGACCCTACCTACCCCCTCCTACAAAAGAACTGCAAAAGCACGCGGATTCTCTCTTGCTCGCTTGGATAGATGAACACATGCGCAAGGAGACTCGCTTTCCCCTTCTTGAGATGACCCCCAACCTGTATCCCCACCTTTCTTAGATGACCCCCAACCTGTATCCCCACCTTTCTTAGATGACCCCCAACCTGTATCCCCACCTTTCTTAGATGACCCTCAACCTGTATCCCCATCTTTCTTAAGTTAATTAAAACCTTTGTCTTTTTCTGAAAAAAAAATTAAAATCAGAGAGGGCAGAAAAAGTATAGGAAAAGATGCAAAGAACCAATGTAACAATAGAAAACAGTTACAAATATGATGGATGTTCATTTAACTATATCAATAATCACTTCAAAAGTGAATGGCCTAACGCCGGGCGTGGTGGCACATGCTTGTAATCTCAGTACTTTGGGAGGCAGAGACTGGAGGATCCGGGTTCGCAGCCAGCCTCACCTCTCTCTCTCTCTCTCTCTGTCTCTCTCTCTCTCTCTCTCCCTCTCCCTGTCTCTTTCTCTTTACTTAGTGAGGCCCTCCGCAACTTCGTGAGACCTGCTTTCAAAATAAAGTATAAAAAATAGCGCCGGGGGTGTAGCACGGAGGTAGAACGCCCCTGGGTTCAATCTCCAGTACCGCAAAAAAAAAAAAAGTGAATGGCCTAAACATACCAATAGGAAGACATAGAGTGGATTAGGAAAAAACAGTATACAGTAATACGACTATCCATTCTCCCATCAAAGTACATTTGGGTGACATAATATCTAGAAATAAAACAATGTTTGTTAAATAAATAATGAATAAAACACAATTGTCTGGCCCAAAACAGATGGTGAAATGCCAGTCCCTGTATTAGTCAACTTGAGCTGCCACAACAAAATACCAAGAACTGGTGGCTTAAAGAGCAGACACATATTCCTGACAGTTCTGGAGTCTGAGCTCAAGGTGCCCACTGATTCAGATCCTGGCAAGGGCTCTCTTCCTGGCTTGAAGATGGCCCCTTCTTCTCACCCACCATGTCTTCACATGGTGGAGTGAGAGTGAAAACTTTCTTCCTTTCCTTATAATTATGATCACTAATCCCATGACGAAGGCCCTTCCTTCTTGATTTCATCTAACACAAAAACCCCACCTCTAAAGACCATCCCGTTGGGGGTTAGGACTTCAATGCAGGAATGTTGGGAGGGCACGATTCAGTCCATAAATCTAAGAAATGCATTCTCATTGAAGTCGAAAGTAAAATGGTACTTACCAGAGGATGGGCAAAGTCATGGAGAAGGAGAGAGAGGAAAAGATTGTTCAGTCAGCACCAAGATACAGGTAGACAGAAATGGAAGTTCTGTGTTCTGCTGCACAGTAGGGTGACCACGCACAGCACTGTGAAGTGCATATTTCAAAGAGCTAGAAGAAAAGATTTTGAATGTTTTCACCATAAAGAGATGATAAATATTTAAAGAGATATGCTTTCCTTGATTTGAACATTATACAATATGTATATGTATTAAAACATTACAGAGTACTCCATAAATATATACAATTTTTATGTATCAGTTCAAAAAATGCAGTCCACTGCACTCTTTTTTTGTTCTCTTTGTGTGTATGTGATTTGCAAACATGTATAAATGTATATAAGCATAGACATACATGTATGTGTATTTATGTATGTATGTATATTACACAAGCTATACATGTGTGTGTGTATGAATAACATTATATACATGGGTATGTATGTATATGGCACAAAATATATATGTGTATGTATAGCATATACATTTGTATATACATGTATGTATATGTACATGGCACAAGATATATTTTTATATATATACATACATGTGTGTGTGTATATATATAATAAATACAAAATCTCTCACATAAAAGTATCACTTACATGGAGCCTATCTTCTACTTTCTGATGGTGTATGACTTGTGCTTAAATTATACAACAATTATTCAAATTATTATTAACCAAATTACCTTGACAATTGTACAACACAGGCAATTAAGCAACAGTGAAACAATTGCTGAAATTTCGACCTGATCGAACCACGCCATTATTTCCATTCAGTGAGGACCTGCTGGTGGACTAATGTTTTGAATGACTGAGTCTGGATACTGCATTTTTAGGCCCAATTCTGCAACTAATAAACCTGTGTAATTTTAGGCAAGTTAAAAAATCAGAGCCTCAGTTTGTTACTGTGAAATAAACATTCAGCTGGATGATCTTCCCTTTGCCACTCAGCCCATTTCCAAAAGCTTTGGCACAGATGGGATTTGGGAGACACGATGATGTGACAGGATGCTTAATGTTGGAGGAAAGTGTCCAGGCACTTCCCTGCACCACTCTGATGGGAGCCAGCCCCCAACACTTAGCAGCTGCTGGTAAAAGTTGAGCATTTCTGATCATAAGTAATAAAAAGAGTATGTACGTAGATTCATTAATTATGGGTACATGCTGTGCTCAATTGCGTTAAAACAAAAAGAGATTACCAGTTATTAAGGAAAGCTTATTTTGACTTGGCCTAATCCTTCAATCCAAACAAAACTTCATTCTATCCTCACCCTGGCTTATCTTCATGACTTTTCTATGGTTACTACTAGTTCTGAGTGACATGACCATCTCACCATCCTTCAGAGCAGAAATACAGAGTTGAGCATAGCAGCTGTCAAGCTGATGCCCCCCTTCCCACTACGCCCACAGCATGACTCTCTGCTCTGGAAGCTGGACCCACACCTCCTCCATCTCCTCTCATACATACATGGTGCCATATCCTCCTGTCCATGGAACCTTTCAGAAATACACCAAACTTTGATGGCTCACCATTGCCTACTGAATGTGAGATAAGCCCCCTGCCTGCCTTCCTAGTCCTCTTTAGAATTCTCACGCACCAGTTTGTGCCAGGAACTAAACCAATTAAAGGGTAAGCAGACTAGTGGAGTCTGTCCCTGTTCCCAAGAAGCAAAAATTCTGAGTGAGGCTATAAAAACTGAACCAGTCAACAGAGAAAGCTAGTACCTTGCTCTAACTGAGCTGGCTGCAGGGGTAGCACCTTAAGGAAGGCAGTGTTTTGGGAAGCAGAGGGACACGATGACTCATCCTGAAGGGCCACACGGTGAGGGCACAGCAGAGTCACCTTTCCCTGGCTTTGCAGGATGAGTCACTTGAAGGATGGGTTGTGAGCATGCCCATGGTTTCCTGCCTTTGTGCTTCTGCTCATACTGTCCTTCCTTCTGCCTCCATCCCCTCCTCTCCTTCCAAGTACAACCTTCCTAACATGCTTCCAAGAACATCCCCTTTCGATAGCTTTCCCTGAAGTACTCAGTCAGAACTAATGCTTTCCTCCTGAGAGACGGCTCACAGCAGGCTGTTGGTCTGTCTGCTTAGCTCTCCTTTTAGTTTCTGTTCTGTTATAGTCAGTTGTTTACATGTGTAAGCAGACTCCCTGCTCTATTCATCTCAACTCCTGCAGCCCTGACTACAATGTATTGCTCTAGTGGGCAATCCATAAACAGCTGCTGAATTGAATTGTATTCATAGCCAATGCTTATTCAAAGACAGTAGCTAAGGCTCATTCTTAGACCATGGGTCTTAACTGCTCTCCAATCTATTCACTACAACAGTGGTCTTCTAACTTGGTTGGTTGTGTTTTATTGTACTCCAATTAGAAAAATATACTCTCACCCTCATTATCTATCTACTTCTCAACTGGTGTTAATAAAATATATTTGATATAGTCTTATCATTACCATTACTTAATATCTCCAGGAAAAATGTATATTTAGACAAGGTTCATTATTAGTGACTGCAGAAGGCTCATCATTAATGATTATGGGTATAAATACTTGTTTTACTTACACTTATTCAACAGAGTTGCTTGCATACCCTTCTAGGGTGTTGGACATGTAACTTCTACATGGTTGGAGGTGTAACTGGATTCAGTCACTAACACAGAGATGACAGATTAGTGAGGTATAGTCACGTCCCTTCTCTCAGTGTTACTCAGTGGTGGGTTAGAGCTTAGCCTCCCTCCTGTCCCTCCTCATATCATTCCAACAAAGTGTGTTCTACTACTTCACATCATCTAACACCCGGGGATGACCAGCAAGAAGATACACAGTCCTCAACTCCTCACGCATTCCCAGATCCCTGGGGAATTCTACCACCCAGTGTGATTCAGTGTAGACCCTGACCCATATCTTCTTGTTGTTTCACTGATTCTGGAAGGCACTTTGAAGCTAGCCTCATTTACTGCCCTCACTGCCAAAGAGAAGTGACTAAGCCTCTGGTCCTCAGGGTCCCTTCTGGGTTTTCTGCTCATACTCACCTCTCAGCCTCGGGGCACCCAGGGCTCTCCCCTCTTCTCATCACACTCTCTTTTGCTGACCTACTGCACTCTTATGACTTTAAATGACATCTATTTTTAATAGTCTTTGTTAAGGTAAAAATTACAGAAAGTGAAATGCACATATCTAAAGTATCTTACATGCACACTTAGATGACATTTGGCATCACTTGTAAACCAATACCCCAACCAAGACATAAAACATTTCTACCATACCAGAAATTTCGCTCATATTCTCCTCCAGTGAGTTCCTGACCCTCCCCCAGAGACAGTCACTGTTCTGATTTCTGCTACCAGGATTAGTCTTGCCTATTGGTAAACTTCATTAAATGATATTATACAATATGCAGTTTTTAGTGTTGTCTTATTTTTCTCACCAAAACATTTTTAATATTCACCCTATGTTTTTTAATGTATTGGCTGTTCATTATCTTTAATTAACGAGTAGTGTTACCTTGTACAAATAGAGCACCATGGGGTTTCAGCTCAACCTAATGAGTCTGGACATTTTGACGCCTATCCTTACAATAAGAAAAAAAAACAGAACCATGAAAATCTGAGATACTTGAGGTCACAGTGAAACTTCCACCCCAAATCTGGAGAGATAGAAGAATATGGAAAAGCCCAGATGAGATCTGCTTGTCTGGAATAGAAGACACTAGAGCTGTAAACTGGTAGGAACAGATAAATGGTAATTTTGGCAAATTTATAGAGGCTGAATGGGGCTAAGGAAAAGGTCTTAGGAGAGTCCCCACACTTTTGTGGGTGCTACTTCGATAAATGTCATCAAGTTCTCATGGCAAAGAGCTGAGAAAGAGCACCTTTTGGCCCTGATATGAGAAGGGGAGGAATAATCCTGTACAATCTTATGGCATTATCGTCAATCATGTCCTGTGCTAAAGGGGGAAAGTCTTTGCCAGAGCTTTATCTCACGAGAGAAAAATGTCCTTCCACTCAAGCCCCTATAGTCTTCCTATCCCCCTTAAGGAGGTGAAAAAAGCTAAGAATCACTTCTGAATATCATATCCCAGAAACACAGGCCCACTAAGAGTCTGAAGTCTTACTTAGGTTTGTAGACTACTTCCCTTCTCTCCTGTTTACCCCACCTCAGTAGAGTACAGGGTAATAATGGTGGATTACAGTTGGAAGAGCTGGAAAAAGCAGACTCTCTCTCTAAAGAGGAGCACTCAGGGAAGCCCAACGTCAACAAGAAGATAAAAACAAGGACACTCTATCTTTTATATGAAAACAAGAAGGTAAAAACAAGGAATAGGAAACCTCCAGCACCCACAGGTACAGAAAACATTAAACACAGCACAACTTCCAGCAAAAACAACATAATACTTTGTAATAAATTGCTGTTGACCTCATTTTCTATGACGCCATGCATCATTTCCAGGTTTCAACAAAATGCTACAAAGCATACTAAATAAAAGGCAAGAAAAATAATCCAAAGAAACAAAGTAAGCATCAGAATCAGATGTGGCATAAATGTCATAATTATAAAACAGGAAATACATAATATCTATGATTAACATATTAAGGGCTGCAATGTAATAAAAAGAAGGCAGCATGCAAAAACAGAACAATAATTTAAAGAGATAAACAGAAAATCTAACAAAAAAGCAAAATAAAATTAAAGACACCAAAAACATTAAGAAATATGAAAAATGCATTTGATGGGCTCATCAGTAGACTAGACATGAATGAAGAAAGGATTGGTGATCTTAAAGGTAAGTCAGTAGAAACTTCCCAAACTGAAATGAAAAGAGAAAAATTAATGAGATAAAAACAAAGCAGAACATCCAAGAACTTGGGGACAATTTAAAAGGGTGTAACATATAAATCAGAAATATCAGAAGGAAAAGAAAAAAACAAAAGAAATAGTTAAAGCCATATGGCCAATAAATTTTCAAAATTAAAAACCACAAATTCAGGAAGCTCAGAGAATACCAACCAGGATAATTACCAAATAAAAAATATACTTTCACATCTTATATTCTAACCATGGAAAACAAATGCCAAAAGAAAAAAAAAAGGAGAAGAGGAGACGTGAACATTTTAACTATTGTTACAGCAGATTTTTTTAATAGGAGCCATTCTAGCAAAAGGAAAATAGAATGAAATATTTACTATGCAAAGAGAAAAATACCAATCTAGAGTTCAATATTCAGTGAGATTATCTTTCAAAAGAAAAGAAGAAATAAGGACTTTTTCAGATCAAAAAAATAAATAAATAAAACTTGAGAGAACTCACAGCAGTAGATAGTACCTACCAACAAATGTTGAAAGAAGTCCTTCAGGGAGAAGAAAGACTATGCAGGTCAGAAATAGATCTACATAGAAACAAGGAGAATTTCAGAGAAGGGAAAAATGAAAGAAAAAAATTACTTTGTATGTTTGATTGACCTAAAAGTTAACTGTTTAAAGTAATAATAGTAACAACACATTGGTTGGTGATACCACATAAATAAATTAAATAGATGACAGTGGTATCATAACAGTGGGGTAAGAGGGGATAACTGGAAATTCTGTGCCGCAGAGAACTGTGCTACATTGGAAGCAAGGTAGTGTTATTTGAAGGTGAACTTATAGTTGTCGAAAATGTATATTGGAAACTCTAACACAATCACTAAAAACATGATATACTAACTTTCAGCCTACAGCACCCAGAAAAGTAATTCCATCCTTCTCATTAGAATACCTGTTTTTTAAATTAGCCAAATATTATTATGTTTTTAATTTTATCAATTAAAATCTTTAGACGTTTGTTTTTTATCTTGTTATAGAATTCCTATATATAATATATTTAATGCTACATTTGGAACTCTAAAATCTAAAATGTTTACTTTATGGCCCTTTTCACAAAATTTCTGCTGACACGTAGTCCTGAATAAAGCCTGCTACACAGTAGGTGTTTGGTATATATTTGTTGAGTGAATGAGTGGAGATCCAAGAAGGAGAATGTGAAAGACATTATCTAACATGCTCTCCTAGTGCATTTTCTGCTGCTATGACAGAACACATAGGAATTGGAAATTTATAATGAGTAGAGGTTTATTTGACTCACAGTTCTAGAGGCTGGGAAGTCCAAGCTTGAGAGGCTGGATCTAGTGAGGGGCTTCTTGCTGTGACATGACATGGTAAAAGGCATCACATGGTGAAGAGAATTAGAGAGAGACAGAGAGAGAGAGAGAGAAAGAGAGAGAGAGAGAGAGAGAGGGAAAGAGAGAGAGAGAGAGAGAGAGAGAGAGAACTCCCCCTTTTGTAACTAAACCACTCCACCAAGAATGACCTTAATCCATTCATGAGTGTGGTGTCCCCATGACCTAATCACCTTATAAAGGTCCTACTTCTCCACACTGTCACCGTGGCAACTGAATTTAAACATGGGTTTTGTAGGAGACATTCAAACCACAGAACATGCCACGGTAAGTTCGTGAGGACTGAATCCTGAGATCCATGCCATAGTCATGTGCAACATGCTGCCTCCAGCAAACACAGATCACAGATGCGCACCGTGGGTTTTCCCATCAGCAAAACACCACGTGCAGCCACTGCTTCTGCTCTGGGTGTCCAAAGATCCAAACTAGATTGCTAAGACCGGGGATTCTGTGTGCATTTCCCATTCTGATCAGAAAATAGGAAGCCTTGCATGGAGAACAAGGAATTACTCAGGATAAATCCAAGAAAGAGAAACATGCAACATCCCATTCCTGCAATCCCAGACTGATCCCTTCTCTAAAAAGACCTTGAACCCCCACAAGAGGCACCGAGTATTCTTCCTGCAGCTCCTGACTCAGTCCTGTCTGTGAAATTATGAGATTATATTTAAAAGACATGATCATATGTCCATATTCTCTATTAGTATATGATCTTCAATGGCAGAGACGATGTCTCGTTCATCTCTGAGTCTCCAAGGGCACATCAGGCCTTCTACTTGGAGTCACAAACTGATCATTAAAGAGCAAATGTGTAATTAACTAGAGTTAAAGGATTATCTTCATAGTGAGGGGAAAACCAGCCCTCAAATTTCTTCCAATGAAGGCAATCTGTATTTCACAGAAATTAAGTTCTGTATGTATTGGCCCAGTTTTGCAAGTCTAGAATTTAGACTAGAATTTAAATACCATCTAGAATTTATAACCAGTGATACTTTTTCCCACCCAACTTATTTCATATTGTGTGATATTGGCTCCTAGGCACTGCAATGACTTCTTGAGCATTTAGGTACCAAGGGCAAGACTCAAAGTTCACAAAGTAAAAGTATAAATGGATAATAATTACATTCATCCCCTTCTATCCGTGGGAATTGGATGCAGGATTCCCATGAATACCAAAGTCTGTGGGTGCTCAAGCCCTTTTATAAAATAACATTGCTTTTCCATAATAACATGTACATATCCTGACATATGCTGTAAATCATCTCTAGGTTATTTGCAATACCTAACATGATGTAAATGCTATGTAAATAATTGTTCTACTGTATTGTCTAGGAGAAAATGACAAGAAAAAATGTCCACATACATTTAGTACAGAATAAAATATTTTAAAAATATTTTTAACCTGCGGTTGGTTGAATCCATACGTGTAGGGTCCATGGATATGAAGGCTGCATCTGAGACATTTTTAACTGCATTAATTATACAAAATGTATCTAGAAAACAACATTAAAATGCCATTTAATCTATCAAATTATCAAAGTCATTTTAAGTTAATGCTCACTGCTGCTAAGGGCCAGGGAAGCAGCCTCTCTAATGTACTGGGACGTCAAGGCCCACAAAGACCCCATTAGAGAGATGTGATTTCTACTTCACATTCAGGGAAAACGAGGCTTCAAGAAGATAGAGCTTCTGACTGCTTAAATTATCCTACCCCTAATCCCAAATCCTCTTCATCCCTTAAGACTTTGTTCAGATATTATCATTAGGGAAGCGTTCTAGGGTATAGCCTCTTAAGCTGGGCTTGACGCACACTGTAATCTCCTCTGCATCCATCCATCTCTGAACTGGCACATCATTGTATATGCATTTGCTTACAGTTCACCCTCCCCTAAGGCACTGTGAGCATCTGGCAGGTATTTATTGCTCTACTCAACCCCCATCTAACCTGGGCTCCTGCATACCTTGAACTGGGACACTCTCAATAAACATGTGTTAAATTAAAGACGTAATGAGGACGAGAGAGATATAAACCTCCGCCTTTCCAATCTCAAACCTATGTTCTTTCTAAGTACTCAGTGCAGTCTTGCTGAGTTAATTGAAGTCTGGCTTCTAAAGGCTCAGAAATGTGTCCTAAGAGGCAGACAGGACAAGAGCTGTCTCCTTTACCAGGCATGTGCGATACACCCTACCGGAACACAGCTTGCTCCACCTTTCTTGAGGGAGACAACAGTTTATCAGTATACATTTTATTCCCCCCCCCCAGGAATAGGCATCCTGCAGCAACCCCAGCTGATATTTAGTAGCCAGACAACTAGTGGTTGCTAAGGCATCCCAATCATGATTGGCACCTCGCTCCTATTCTCCCAGTCTCTTGATACCTGAAGTCTGGGCCTCTGTGATGAGTTAATTCTAAAATGGACAATTCCTCGAGCAGTTTCCATGCTCCAGGCAATAAGCTATTTTATTTGCTTTATCACATTCAACTTCCAACCAATTCTGCAAGGTGGAATGAGGAAATTGTAGTTCAGAGAGGTAAGAACGTGGGCTCAAGGTCACCCAGAGAGTAAACGTCAGAGCTGGAATTTAAGCCAGGTCTGTCTGACTCTGTGGCCAGTCTCCTAACCATGATGCTTTATGCTGGCTTAAGTACCTGGTTTTCCCTCCATGCTCCAAGACTGGTTCCTGGAAAACCACACCTGAAGCCCACCCCCCCTGGGGCCAGGATCCCCAGAAACAATGCTCTGTGCACCCCAATTCCAAGTCCACCCCCTCATGGTGTAAGGCCACTGTATGACAGCAAGCTCTGCCTTCAAAGCAACTCTCTCCCTCCTCTTCCTCCCACAGACAACTTTCTGGGGGCCTCTTCTTTCTCCAGATTCAGCACAATCAAACTTTCTCATTATATTAGCCAGCTACAGGTCACCGCCTCTCTCAAAAATTATTATAGATAACCCACACACCGCTTTATTTTTCTTCCTCTGTGCAAACATTTCAGAAAATAGAGATGTTCTATTTCTCCATGTTGTCATCTTCTTGGGCAGCTGAGGTGGACAGGTGGAATCTCCACTGTGACTTCTCCCTCAGTTTCTTCAGGCAGCAGCATTTTCTGCAATGACTTGTATTTGGTTGAGTTTAAAACCCCAGATGGAAGTAAATACACGCGAGGCAGCAAGTAGCTCGAAGGAAGAAAGGAAGGGCGGCTCCCCAGGCAGATGAGGTGTATGTGCTAAGTTTAATTCAAGCCAACAGGTCTTTGCCAGACACTGTCAGGGAAAGGAGAGAAGAGGAGGTGATGGTTTCCTCATTTTTAAAATAAGGGACCTGAGATGACTCCAACAGGTGACATATAAAGGGATTTACCAGAAACTGAGTTCATAATAAACAATGACTACCAATAAGAGAAATCTGAAATTCCTTCCATGCCATGAGGCGCTCTCTAGCCACAGATACCAATGGGCTCCCCTACAAGACTTAGGTCCCCAAAGCTCATGACAGTACCAGAAGAGCCTTGATGGAGCAGTGGGTCCCTGAGAACCCACGTGGGCCTTGGGCTGGGTGACCTTCCCCAGCCTCCTTACCTCTGGCTCAGTCTCTGTGATCAGGCCCATTCACTCCTCTGGACTCCTTGGGTTCCCTGTGTATAATTTGAAGCCACAGTGCACATACCCTCACCTCTTCCATCAGTTGGCCGGATCCCAACAAGATCTGCTCCCTGACCACCTGCTCTGCCCTGCGGCCCAGCAGCGGACTGGGTTCTACAGGGAATGAACTCTCTGCAGGAGCCCGGAACTCAACTGGCATGGTGGAGGCTCCAGGTCAGGCCTACGTTCTTGAGTCTTCTGGGCATGTTCTCTCTAAACTCTGTACAAACCTGCAATATTGGCATCAGTGTGCTCCTAGGCCCTACAAGCCTGTCTACATGGCCACATCGGCCCTTTCTTCCTCTTGTCCAGTCATACTGCTGTCCACCCACTATGTGCTGTGGGAACTGAACAACAATCTGGTGGGAAAGACTGCAGACATTTTTCCCAAACCATGGGGTACTTCTGCTGAATCTCAGAGGCTGGGACACCACAGTCATGCTTTCCCACTCCTCTTTGGGAGGAAAACTGAGCAAGCAGAATGGCTTTAGACCTGGACTTGCCCCAGGTGCCTACCCAGCAAGTCAGATTCTCCAGCAAGCATTTTCTCAACTGCCATGAAGTCACCAAAGCTGGCTGAGAAAGGCTCCAAGTTCTTTATTCCCAGGAATATTGGTAATGCCCAAAAAAGTTAGCCATGGCTGAGGGTTAGCTACTTCCCAATCTTGACATTATGGGATATTGAAAGCATGTCTTGGGCCAAAATCTATCACAAAATAGGATATTACTAAATAACCACTCCCTGGGAAAGATGACTCAAACAATCCACACAACCTGTTCATAAAGCTTGAGGGAAAGCCAGGCCTTTCCCTCCAGGGACCAAGAATATTCCATGAATAGAAGACCCAAGAGTCAAACACCTAGATTCCAGGTGCAGCATTCTAAAATTTATATACAATGGAGAGTTTCTAGCAATCAGAAAGGGGACATGGGATCCATAGCGGTTAGCCCAAGGATCCCTAACAGTGAAAGGCAGGGCCTCTTCACACTTGACAACCGACTTGTTAAGGGCAGAGTATTCCCAAAAGTCAGGTGCATATCTGAATACCTTTACTCTGGCTAAAGCCAGAGATGCAATGGACCACAAATTTAAAATGAGCAAACTCAATACATACAAGTAGTTAGCTAAGGGAAGATAATAACAATACAAAAAAAAGAGCAGGGGTTTTAACAATAAAAATAATAAAAGGAAAGAATAGATAAGAAAAAGCAATAACAGTGGGAGAAAGGGAAATGGTACAAAATAGATGGCTAAATAACAGGATGGGATCAGCCTCAGAATGAAAGTGTGAGTTCTAAGAACAGGTTAATGGGCTTTTCCAGAAGGTATTAGGGAGGTATTAAGAGGTAGAAAATGGCCGGCTATGGTGGCGCAGGCTTGTAATCCCAGTACTTTGGAAGGCGGAGACCGGAGGATCCAGCCTCAACTTTCTCTCTCTCTCTCTCTCTCTCTCTCTCTCTCTCTCTCTACTTACCCTCCACAACTTCGTGAGACCCGGTCAAAATAAAGTATAAAAAAATAGGGCCAGGGGTGTAGCGCGGAGGTAGAACGCCCCTGGGTTCAATCCCTGGTACCGCAAAAAAAAAAAAAAAGAGGTAGAAAATATCAGATATCAAATTTTTCTCCTTTGTTTTTCAAATATGAATTCAATTAAAGGTTTTCCTGATATTAAACCATCATTGCCTTCTTAGAATAAACTTTACTTGGTTATACTTTGTTTCTTTAGTCTATGAGATAGATTAAACAATCACACCTTTTTATCATACTGTCGTTCACTTTTTAAAAACTCAAGGTTCTATTAGCCTCATAAAAGTGGTAGAAAAACTTTTCATCTTTTTTATCTCTGTGAGACAGTATAAGTGATCTCTTCCTTAGAAACTCGCCTATAAAAGTATCTGGTCCTGGATAGCCTGTTCCGTCTCTTAATATACCTATGTTATGTTATGAGCACATCTTTCCAGGCTACCTCCCAGTTCACCAGTTCTCTCTTCAGTGGGAAGGTTCTCCCACCCCGCTTAACTTTTTTCTTCCTATTTTATTCAGCTTTCCATCTCTGTGATAAAATATCTGAGATAAACAACTTAAAAGAAGAAAGATTTCTTTAGGCCTATGATTTCAGAGCATTCAGTTGATGGTCACTTGGCTCCACTGATTCTGGGCCTGGGATGAAGCAGAACATCCTGGTGGGGAGATTGTAGCAGAATAAATCTGTTTGCCTCTTGGAGGCTGGGAAGCAGAGAGTGAGGAAGGAGCAGGGACAAACTATATCTGTCAAAGGCATTCCCCCAATTACCTACCTTCTCTAAATAGGCCCCACCTTCAAAAGTTTCCACTGTTTCCCAATAATGCCACCAGCTAGGGACCAAGCCTTCAACACATGAGCCTTTGGGGGACATTCCAGAAGCAAACTATAACATCTCCCTTCCCTTTCTTTCTCTCCCCATCCTTAGACAGTGCTCCAGATATCCCAGCATGCTTTTCCTACATTGTGTCATAGTGTTCCAGCAGGAACAGACAACACACTGAAAATAGAAGAATCTTAGGAGAGTTCAATGAAGGGTCTGTTTACAAAGGAGAGGGCAGGGTGCAGGCCAGCCACAGGATGGATGCAATATTCTGGGCTGGTAAGAGTGGGGCCACAACCATCTTCAGGCCAGAAGGATTTAAGAAAAGGAACGATGAGCAGAACCCATAAGTTTTGTGGAGAAGGCCCCCTTGGCCTTATGTCTGAAGATGCATCCCACCTGAGGGGCGACCCTATAGGGAGTGAATAAACACCTTGATCACTGCCATTTCTCCCAAATCTTGCTGTACCTCCCATCGGCTGAACTCAGTAAGAGTCATTTCAACTCATCTTCACAGGCCAGCTTCCTGCAGCAGCAAGCAAGTTGGAGAATAGTCTTGAAGAGACCAACAGACTATGTCCAGTACACCCGAATCATGAGAAGTGTGACCGTCCACTACCATATTGAGAACAAGTGTTTTCTAACACTTGTGACATACTAACAAGTGTTGACATACTGCAACACAGGGGAGGAAACAGCTAAAGATAACTCGGTGCACTGGTAATCACCTGCCTGCTCCTTTGTCTCTAACAGTGCCCAAGGAACAAAGACTGTTTTTCTCATCTTCCTCATGCCAGCACCCAGCCCATACCTAGAGTAAAGCACCTGTTCAGTAAACTGTAGATGGGTGGAAAAGAAGACACAGCAGGACCTATGCAAAACATGTGATATCCAAGGTGAAGTTGTTGTTGCTATTGTTGTTGTTGTTCTGTTTTGTTTGTTCGTTTGTGAATACTAGGATAAGAGGATGGGCCAGACACTCTCTAACTTCCTGCAAACACTGGTCATCCTGTGTCAATGACTCTAAGACCGTCTTATTCATCCTTGTCAATGAACTCTGAAAAGCCCTTCCCTGTTATTCAGGGACCTGGGTTTCCGGATGGCCTGTGAAGACTTTACTGGAAATTAGAGTTTTTGGGCTAAATGAACGAGTGAACCCAGATCTTCCTGCACTGCCTGGCTGAATAGTTCATTCATGCCTTTGTTAATTCATAGCTTCCTCATCCCAGCTGCCCTGCTATGGCCTGCACAGCCAAAAGTTCCAGCTATTCAGAGAGCCACAGCTGCCTGAATACAATGGTATCTTGAGAAGCCACAGATCTTATAAGACAAAGACACTTTGGGATTCTCATCTGGTGCTTTATTAGTTTACCCAAAACATTCTGTGCACACACCTAGGCTAGGAGTAGGAAATAGCATTTATTAACTGCCTGCTCTATTGCCTTGTTTAATTCCTGCAGGAGTCCTGCTGGGTAAGAAGGGCTATGCCTGGTCTGTAGATGAGGCTCTGAGCAGGTAAATCATATCGGTGTGTCCCAGCAAATGAGTGGCAGAGCAGGGGGGCAGGGAAATCCGTCCTACTTTCCTGATCCCAGTCTAGGATTGTTTCTGGAAGTGTTTACTGAATGATTCAGGGCTTCATGCACCTGCTGGGCCAATTTTAGAGTGTTGAACATGTTACTCTAACCAAAGACAGCTCAAAGCCTCTGTCCTTGCTACCTGGCACCTGACAAAGTCCATTGCATAGGCAATAATAATAATAATAATAATAATAATAATAATGTTATTGACTTCAATTCAAATTTAATTTAATTATAATGTAATTGAATAGTAATAATAGCAGGAATAATTTTGAATCCGGTTTTAACTCGACTACTTACTTTCATCTCACACTACCTGAGTAGGCAGACCCCAGCGTCTCTAAGGAGGTGCAAGATGAGCATTTTAAGATAGAATTCACATTTCACATTGTCCTGATAGTGGTCTTACTCCATTTTCTATGACTATAACAAAGTACCTGAAACTAGGTAATGTATAGACAATACAAGTTTCCTTGGTTTATAGTTCTGAAGGCTGGAAAGTCCAAGAGCATGGGCCAACATCGGTTCAGCATCTGGCGAGGGCCTTCCTGCTGTACCCCAGCGTGGTGGAGAATATCACATAGTGAGACAGGACAAGTGTGTGTCAGCTCAAGTCTCTCTTCCACTCTTTATAAAGCCAACAATTCCCTCATTGGGGCCCAACCCCTATGACCATATCCAATTCTGATTACTTCCCACAGGCCCCACCTCCAAATATCATCAATGTATGAGTTGGAGGATTATGTTTAAACATGAGTCTTACAGGAGACATTCAAACCATGACAACACTTCCCCTATTTCCCTAAGAAAAGCAGCTGATGAGGGCCAGGCAGACTTCAGACCCACTAAAATGTTCCAATGCTCAGTTCTTCAAATCTGACTTACTAGAAGAATGAGGTATCTAACAGGAGGCTCCAAGGGGAAGTCAGATCAGCCACCCATGATTCACCAGCAGATCTCAACTTAAACATCTCTTCTTCCCACAGCTTCTCCCTGGTCTGTAAGATGCCTGGTCTATAAGACACCATTAACTTTCACATTCCAACTGTTCTCCCTTGTGGTATTCATTACATATGAAGTTGCTTGGTCAATATCTGCCTTCCTTGAACATCTTTCAGACCATTACAGCAGGGATCCACATGACTTATTTACAGTTATATTCCAAGAACTTACCAGCATGCCTGACACATAGTTAGTACTCAATAAATACTGACTGATTAAATAAGTAGGTGGATTCATGAATAAATGGATGGATGCATGTTGAAGAAATAGGGCAGAAAGAGTTGTGGGACTCTTTTCTCCTTGCAGTATATCCAAGTTTTAGCATCAAGTCCTCCAGGAGAACAGGATGCTATTTCCATTTCGCTACACCTTTGTTCTTATTGTAGGATTAACATACCAGCTCCAGGCAGATTTAGATAGCTAGAGGCAGGCTTGGATTCCTTTCACATTCCACAGCTTATGTAAAATCACAGAGCCTTGATTTCCCTTCCTGTAAATAAAAAATAGTAACATTCACCTTATGGAGATTTTCTAAGAGAAAACAAAGTACCAGATATACTGCTGGGTGTGCTCAGCTGAAATGCAAGTGAGAGATGCCCCCTTCTCTTCCCTCATCCTCATTCCCTCCTTGTCCTACTTCTCTGTTCAGTTATTTTGCCACAACATATGGTTTTAAGGAGATCTTCATATAACACTCTTTTCTTCATGTCGAGTTCAGAACCTATAAAAACAAAGATCAAAATAACAGTTTATTTATTGATCAGCCTGTATCGGAGGATGCAGCTTAGATGTGAGGTCTCAGCGGGCTCGCTAATTAGACAGATCCACTCACCCGAAGCATTGAAAGTCCTTACACCCCAGGTCCAGCACAGGGCATGATGCTTACAGACAATTTTAGGCCTGAGAGGTTATTATAGCTCCCTGCCCCTTTGACCTCAGGTATGGCCACATGACTTTGAGGAATAATGAAAATGCATGCAGAAGGCAGGACAAAAACAGCTGAGTAGAACCTCTAAAACCAGAGTGTTTTCTTTTGTTCTTCTAATCCCTTGCCAAAAGAGCGGTGTCTTAGCTCAGTCTGCCAAGACAAAATGTCATGGACTGAATGGCTTAAACACCAAAAACTTACTCACAGCTCTGGAGGGTAGAGGTCCAGCACAGTTGGATTCTGATGAAGGCCCTCTTTCCTGGCTCCTCACTGTGTCCTCACATGGCTGGAAAGAGAGAAAGGGAAACAGAGGCAGAGAGCTTTCTGGAGTCTCTTTTTATAAGATTACTACTCCCATCATGAGGGCTTCACCCTCAAAACCTTATCGAAATCTAATAATTTCCCTAAGGCCTCATCTCAAAATAACATTATGTTGGGGGTTGAAGCTTCAACATAAAAATTTGGGAGAAGCATTATTTAGTCCATAGCATTTAAGCAATGTTTTAAAAGAGACTCTCCATAAGCTCAGGTCTCAGAGTAAAATCTCTGCAGAACAGAAACACAGCTGATTTGTAATTAACAAGCAACTTGGTATTTACTTTTTTTATTTATTGTTGTTCTTGTTGTTGTTATTTTACAGTACTACGGGATTGAACCCAGGGGCATTCTACCTCTGAGCTATACTCCCAACACTAATTTTTTTTTATTCTTTATTTTGAAACAGGTTCTTGCTAATTTGCAGATAGCCTCAGTAAGTAGCTGAGGCTGGCCACAAACCTGCGATCCTCCTGTCTCAGCCTCACAAGTACAGGGATTACAAGCATGCACCATCATGCCGGGCCAGGATCCACAGCTTTAGGACCATTTGTTATCACAGCATGGCTTAGTATATCCTGGCTAAAATATGACTCTACTGCTTAATATCTACCCCAGGTGAAGTTTCTACATAAAAGAGTAGAAAAATTCACTCTTTCTGTGGACAAATTTGAAAGGGGAGCGAAGAGATAGAGTTGGACATGTTCAGTTTCCTTTCTCAAATTGATCAATTAGTTGTTACATTTGCTACAATCTTGTATTGTTCATTTTATATTTTATCTTCTTTGGGAATGGAGGTAAATTTTCCTTCTCACTATGAAAACATATTGAGTGAAAAATAAAGTTAACCTACATTTACACAAGTCTGAAGAGTACAAGGCACTCATCCTGAGAACAGGAATGAAATGAGATTTTTAAATAGCCACACGCACACGTTGTAATTGTACTATTCCAATATGGAACCCAAAGTTGAGAGTGTTCTAGAGCATATCCTATCCTTAGCAGTGATTCCCAACACTCAATTTTTGCTTACTTCTTGATGCTGTAATGTCTTTTAAAGGTCATGTTCTTCTCATAAGCTTCTATCTTTCCAGCTATGATCAGCTTTACTGCCTTTGGCATGAGGAGGTTCTCAGCAAATGATTGTTCATTCTACCTTTGCAACTTGAGATGTAGTTCCCAGCACCTGTCCTCGTCTCTTTGTGAATCTCTGGAACAAATTCCAAGAGCCCTGGGAGCAGTGAGGAGGCACTGTCCAACCCCTCACTCCAGCATCATGCATCTCTGACAGTCCTCGTCTCTTCTCATATTGCTCCCTCCTGGCTGAGGATCCTCCAGCTCACTGTCACAGCTGTTCCTGCCAAACCCTGTCCACGGGGAGTGCAGTTGGCTCTTCTGCAGCTTTATCTCCAATCCTCCTGCCAAGAATAGAAGAAAGTAAATGACACTGTGCACAGATGAAATGAGGCCCAACAACAGAAATTGTGCTGTATGTTTTCAGAACTAGATTCAGAAAATAGACAAGTCAGGAAAGATCTTCTATAGTATACGTCCCAACCTTCTAACTTCCAAGATTGAGAAAAAATAAGAGCAAAGGAGTTTGTGAGATTCAGGCTTGGTGTCCAACGAAGAGAGTTGTGACTCTGTGAGCATCGCCCTACAGAGCACAGATTAATTATAGTCTGTGAACCTCATAAATATCTCATATTATAAAGATGTAAGTAAATATTTCGATTCACCTCAACAGTAAGAAGATTGAACATCTCAGTTAATGACTATTTCTCTTATATCAGGTCATCCATTAGATCTGAGAAAAGCTTTGCTATACCCCTCATCAATGAACACTGTACATCAGATTCCCTCAGTTTGAGCCACCCCATACCAATCTGTTGGCTTATTTCACTGTGGCCACCCTTTCTCTGTCACTTCTTATTCGTTTTTTTTGTTTGGTTGTCTAACCCATGGAAAGAAAGTGCTTAGGATATCACCAACATGCCAAGAAAAGCAGCATCATGCGGGTGTTCAGCTATTTTAGTGGTATGTATGCAAAGTCCAAGCGTACCCCAGGAGCTTGGCCAGGACATCATGAACATCATTACCACCTGGGAGGAAGTAACTGACAATTGTGTTAAGAGCCAAAAGAAACGATGATTTTCCAGATGTTAGCACTTCAAGGGAATTAACAAGACAAGACAGCAGTTGCCCATGTATGTCCAGAAACATTGTCTAGCATTCTAACAATCCAATAGGGTGCTGCCTCTAGATGCTACTCTTCATATTACATGGGCTTTGGCAGAGATAACCCTGGAACCCAGTTATCCTTACCTCCTGTTAATCTTTTTTTCATCACATCATGGCTATAGCAGATAGTTTAAAGACTTTGACTCTAAGATTTTATTTTACCAACTGGAAAAAACAATTCACTTCAAAGTGCCCCCCATTTCACTCTGCCCTGAACCCCCTATTTTCATTTTCAAGACACCACCTGGTTATGGACTGATGGACTGCATGAGCTAGAAGGAAACTTGCCTTACCCTGAATCTGGGTTTCAGAGGCTATAAACATTAAATTCAGAGAGATTCATTGACTACAATCTAGGAAGAAGCCCGTTCTCCAAGTCCCAAGTTCTGAAATATCATGGGGTGAGTGCAGTCCCATTTATCAGCCAGATTCATTAATTTTTCTTGTCACATACACAGCTCGTCACACCATGCTATAAGTAGTGAGCACACCAGCTCTGCTAGGCTAGGCTAGGTTAGGCCACCAGGCCCAGATAGAGTATGAGAGGAACATGAAAGAGAGCTGCCTGAACTAATCCCAACCTCGGTCAGCCAATCGCTAACAGAACCACAGACACATGAGTCTACCCAGTCAAGTCAAGTCTACATTCAATGTACCCCAGCCAACTTGCAGTCATAGGAACAATACATAACAACTGCTATTTTAACCACTGAATATTGAAGCAGCTTGACGCTTGTGATGCTTAATTTTATTCATCAACCTAACCAAGCCATGAGGTGCTTGGATAGGTGGTTAACCATTATTTCTGGGTAGATCTATGAGGGTGTTTCTGGATGAGATAAACATTTAAATCAATAGACTGAGTAAAGCAGATCAACCTCCCCAGTATGGGTGGGCCTCATTCAATCTGTTGGAGGCCTGAATAAAATAAAAGGCTGAGTAAGAAAGAATTCTTTTTGACTATCTTTGAGCTGGGACATCAGACTTCTGCCTTCAAGCTTGAACTCAAACCAGAACTTACACAATTGGCTTTCCTGGGTCTCAAGCCTTTGAACTAAGACTTGCACTAGAACTGTATCCTTTGCTCTCTTGGACCTCTAGCTGAATGCCTGCAGACTTTAGACTTCTCAGCTTCTAAAACCACATAAGAGAATTCCTTATAATAAATCTCTTGATATGAAGATATAAGTGTATAGTTATATAGATAAATATATAGATATAGATATAATATCCTATTGCTTCTATTTCTCTGGAGAATCTAGACTACAACAGTACCAAATTCAATGCGGTAGCTTGATACTTCAGTTAATGAAAGGACAATTAACTAATCTCCTTTCTAATCTCTATCACCTCTGCTGATCTTTTGACCTTCATTTTCTATCCCCCAAATTGTTACAACTGCTTATTAATGTTCTTCCTGCTTCCTTTTCATCCTTTTGTAGACTATCTTCCTCATTATTATAAAATCAATTGTCTAGAAAACTATCTGCCCAACTCTTTCCCCCACTTTTATTGATGAATAATAATAATGGCAGCAACTTCCTGAGAAGTACCCTCCTACTGATTGGCTAAAACACATAATTCCACCATTAGACTTTTTAAGCTTACAGTCATGGCCAAATTGAGGAACAAATCTCTCTGAGAGAGGTCATATCGAAGTTGTAACCAATAAAATGAACATCACTGGAGAAAAACCAGTTCAGTAGTTCCCAGAGAGCAGGTCTACAAAGGATCAGAGTCTATGGAGAAGGGAACAGAGGGGCGGTTGCAGAGTCACTTTTCTGAGCCTGTAGGATGAAGAGTTGGAACAAACAGCCCAAAGTCCCTTCCCAGCCCAACATTCACTGAGTTTACAATGACCTTCCTTCCTACAGACATATCCTCCTCCACTCTTTTCCCTGGGCTACCTAAGCCATGCAGCGGAACGGCAGTATGTTTGTAATTTGGATTCTGTGAGGCTAAGGGGGGTCATGAGAAGAGGATGATTAGAGCCGAAGCTTCCAAGGCAAGCTCTGGCTTGGCCATTTCCAAGCTGTGTGTCTTTGGGCAAGCTGCCCCAAGTGCCATATATTCAGTCTTCCTCTGTGCCAGACCCTCTGCTTGGGATTTTACACCCAGTAGTTCTGTGAAGGAGACAGTGCTAGTCCTGTTTTACATGTGTGCCGACAGGGGTCCAGAGCCACTGAGGAATGGGCCACGACCACATGACCAGCAAGTGGACAGATGACCCCGACACAGGTCAGCTCACTCCAGCCCCTGCTCTCCTAGGAGCCCTGTGTCTCAGTTGATTCATCTGCAAAATGAAGAGGTTGGAATGTTGGCCATTCCAGTTCTTTCTTTTTATGGTTTGATATTTGCTTGTGATTGGGGAAGGTTCAAAATGACTCTGGAGACCCAGTGGCTGCCAGATCATAATCAAATTGTCTGCCTGGTCTGAGGCCCAGTGAACAGTGCTGTGTCCGTGGCTCAGCCGGCTTGGTGGTGGCTGTGGCACATGTCCAGGTTTTGCAGCCTGTCAGGGGCTGGCCCTGTGTCACTTCATTCCTCTTGCTCCCCGCAGTAGGACACCAGCCTCTCAAAACACACCAGCATGTTCCTTTTTGCTGCCATCAAGACCTCTGTTCCAGGATGGCTAGATCACTGTGATTTATTTTGGTTGAAAAGTCTTCCAGCCACTCTTTGCCAAAGCATCTGGGTAGCGCCTTCTAGATTTCCTACCAGAATGTTCCCCATTAGCCAGCACAGGGAAGGGAAGAGTTACGAAAGGCCATTTGGCCTCTGCCTGACATGCAAAGATCAACAAATTTGGATTTTAGCCTTTTTTTGCCCAAGTTAAAATAAATATAAATCATTACATGTCTTCAGTATGTTTTTAAAGCAGAATTTTATAAATGGAACCCATTTTAAAATACTATGTTGATATTTTCCTCCCTTTTTAATTTAGTGAAAACAGAAGACAGGCGATCAGCCAGCATCTCCTTTAGCCCTGAGAGAGAAGGGGGCTGGCCCGGGTTTAAGCTTTGTTCCTGCCCTGCATCTTCAGACTAATTATCTCATTTCCCTCAGTCAAGTTGACATAATTCTATCTACCTCACAGGAGTGATTTTTGCTTATTTGTTTCATTCTTTCTTTTTCTCTCTCTCTTTCTATCCTTTACTCTTCACGCATTTGCTTATTTTTTAGTGAGGACGATCTAAAAAATTCATTTTATAGCCAGGCCAAAGCAAGACATTACTGTTGTTAGGGTAAGTTGAGAAAAAGGGAAAAACACATGAAAAATAAGGTAGGATATTAGAGAGAGAGAGGGAAGGAATAAAGGAGATGGAAGAGGAAAAAGGAAAGGCAAGAATCATTTATAGCTGGGTGTGGTGGTGCATACCTGTAATCTCAGTACTTGGGAAGCTGAAAAAGGAGATTTAAGGCCAGCCTCAGCAGCTTAGCAAGATCCTGTTATAAAAATAAAATAAGGATGGGGGTATAGCTCAGAGGTAGAATGCCTTTGGGTTCAATTCCCAGTCTCTCTCTCTCTCTTTCTTACACACACACACACACACACACACACACACACACACACACACAAACAAAGAAGCATTCATATATATAGAAAAAGTTAGTCTTCATTTAATCCTCTGACAAAGCCCATGGTAAGTGATTGCTCATTCCTGTTTTACAGATGAGAGAACCAAGCTGAGGGAGTTTGTAGAACTTCTCCCAGGTAACTCTCTTGAGTAAAGTGTCCACATTATTAAAGACAGCATTCCTACTGCCAATCCTAGCCTGCTTCCTCTGCATTCTGGTGATGGGACACATTGCTGCAGAACTCTCTGGTGTGACAGCTGCATCCAGAGCCTCTGGGGGCCCCATGAGGTTATCACACTCCTTCAGTGGGCTGGGGTTCCAATGAGAGCTGCCCAAAACATCTACAATTTTGATAGAAATCAGGTGCAATGATGGCAGTTCCTGGGAAGATGCAAAGAAAAACATCCTTTTTGATACTCACAGATTTATAGCATCATATGGATAGAAAGGAACCAGCTCAACTTCCACACACTGTAGGGATTCTTCCTACAAGCTAATGGACAAATGCTCCTATCCCCGGATATATTACCTCCAGCCAACAGGGAACTCTCTATCTCATAAGGCAGCATCCATGCAGAAGCATCCTTTCCTGGACCTGCTGGCAAAGTCTGCTCCCTGAATGAAGCTCTACCTTCTAACCCTAATCTCTCTTAGACATGGGGGACCTTAAGGTGTTTTCTCAGGTCTCTTCTAAAGTCTCCTACTGAGAAAAATAAAACCTGCAGCAACTCCTCTTGTCATGGCCATTGTGTGGACATTAAGCAGATACATAGAAAGGGTTTTTGAGGTCTTGCATGAAAACCTATATATCTTGCATAACAACCTTGTCTGAGAACCTGTCTGTCAGTTTCCTCTTCTCCCTCTGTTTCTCTTTATAACATTGATTGGGATTTTTTCTGATTAACGAAGTAAAATGTATTAATTACAGACACTTTAGAATATGATGTGGATAAACAGATTATTACTAACTTCAAATTCTAGACCAGGTACTCTGCTACATACACTTTAATAGACTCATCTGAAATTCACGACGATAAAGGTCACCTTTGTTCTTGTTTTGGAATAAAAGGTCAGGGAAGTTAGGTCATCCTTTCAAGGTCACACTCATGAAAAGAGGATTCAGATCCAAGTAGCTGCCATAGCTGAACAAAACCTGTGAAAACAACTGATAACCTGGAGCCATCATATTCTAGTCTATTTTCCTGTCTTTATTCTATCCAGAGAGGGCCATCCTTCTTTTCACCAAATTGGAATGATACCATACATACCATATAATTGTAGACATAATGTTTCTTTCACTAGATATGCTGCAGATCGATTTAAACTTTTCTGTTAATGGACATCCAGGTAGTTCTCTACTCATTTACTAACATAAATGCTATGAGAAACATTCTTAAAAATAGATATTTGTGCAATATGCAATTTTTAGAATAAATTCCTAGGAGTAGAATTATCTTTTAAAATAGCTGGAGCTGCTGAGCACAATCCTCCCGATAGGGGTACATCTTCATGTAATATAAATACAACTGTGCTCAGAAAGTTATTTTCCCTTTCCCCATAATTCTATGAAGGCAGCAACCAGGAGTGATTCACTGTGCCTCATACTCCAGGCCTACAACACCACCTAGCATACACTAGGAGCTCAATAAGTATTTGTCGAATGATTGAATGAGTGAATAAAGTAAAAGTCACCACACAGAGCTTCTTTTAGAAAGAAAGTTTTTTCATGTTCCTTGAGGTTCCTAGGAAAATAATTACTGCCACAAAACACATGCAACTATATCTGGCCCAAGAGTACTTTGTCTTTCCCTCTCCTTCTCTGGTTTTCTTTTTGATCTCTCATGGATCCATAGCATCATGAGGTACATCAGGAGCACCCAGCAGTCATTCTACATAGGACAGATGGGGGGAACCACAGTATTTAGACTCTAAAGGACTTGGAATGCAATCCCAATTCTCCCATGCACCAGCTATATGTTAGCTAGTTGTGTGCATACCAGCTCTGTGTGTACCAATTGTGTATACACCAACTGGAGCAAGTAAGTTACTTGACATCTCTAGATGGTGGTTTCCTGTCATCACTGCTGGCTAAACTAGATGATCTCTGGATGAAATCTCCTAATTCTGACTGAGTCAAGGAGAAGAGATTTGACTTGATTTTGAAGGTAAGTTTTGGAAAAACAATAAAAATAGCTCATGTGGCACTCTTCAAGCAAGAGGGTAAGAATTGGGCTGGTTGGTGACCTAGCTACCATTTCCATAAAACTTTACTATTTATACATGATTTATACACCCATGAGTCATACTGTCACTTCATGAGATGGATAGTATTATATCTATTTTACAGATTGGGAAAATAGTGTGTGAAATCCATTTCCTTATCAAACCCAAGATCCCATTGCCAGTCAGTGGCAGATTCAGAATCTGAAGCCATGCCTGTTTGAAACCCAATCTGTTGTTCCCTCCACTACCCCACCCTGCTAATCCCATGACCTGCCCCTACACCTCATTTTCTCCATCTGATAACTCTCCCTGACTTTCTTATTTTTCCCAGATCTCCAGCCACATATGGACACGCTTAGACCCACCAGTTAAAGATCTCAGGCCACCTGTCCAAATGGCCAGCTCCTAATACCTTCTTCAGAGGCCATGCTCACAGAAAAGGAAGTAACAGGCTCAGTGCTAAGACTTTCCCCACCATAAGAAGGAGAAGCAATTTTTCACTATGGCCTGGCCTGAAAAACGCATTATTTCTCAGTCGTTCCATAGCCCATCTGTCTAACAGAAGCACTTTTTATCACCAGGAATCTGGGCTTTTTTCAAACCAGTGACCTCAAGGTAAAAATATTCAGCCAAGTAGCTTGTTAGCAAGCCAGAAAGCCTGTGAAGCCAGCCATTCTTCCCCAACTGGCTTGCCCAAATGTGTAATCATTTAGGAAGATGTGGTGATGCGTGCCATCTGTGGTGATGAATCTAACCCATGTCATCTTTATTTCCCCAAGGGGAGCTCTGTGAATTCCAAGTAGGAAGCAGAGGTTTCCCTGCCCAACCTTAAAATAAATCAGGCAGTGGCTGAGAACTTGGCTCTCATGAAAGCCATATTATTTTCAAACCAGCGATACTTCCTCAATCACCCAGAGACTAGAAATGACCAGTGACATCTCGAGGTCAATAAGAAGGGTCATTGCTGGGTAAGTCTGAAACTGCAGGCTAAGGATAAAGCCTGAGAACTGGGGTGTCCACTAAGGACATAGACAGGTGGCTAAAATGGTGACCAGTTTGTTTGGCAGAAATGAATTAACAGGGGAGAAAACATCATTGCACAATTAAGTTCTAGAATAAAGGCTGTACCAAAATGCCTCCCTCTCAGGAAATTCATTTATTCATTTGTCAAATACTTAGCATCTATTACATGCTGGAGGCTGTTCTGGGTGACTGAAATAGAAGTTCACCACTGAACAAAATTAACATGAATGCTTGTGTTCATGCAGGTTATAGTATGATGGGAGAAAGCCAGCAAAAGACAACAAACCTAAGAAATAAATTAATTATATGGCAGGTTACCATAGATACAAGAGGTGAGGAAGGTCCAGGCTAAGAGGATAAAACAGGAATAAAGATGCCTCCATGAAAGGAACAAATTCAGAGGTGAGACCAGATGGATCAGAGCAGGAGTCAAAGAGACCCCAGGAGTCAGACAGGGAGAGATCAGATGGTGTTCTGATACCATTCAGGGAGTTGGTACACACTCTCTCACTCAGTTAATAATCATAGATTGCCCATCTACAACATATCAGTCACCCTACCGAGCACATAATGATTAGGAGAGATACACCAGCCTCAAGGAACTAACAATCCAGAACCATGTTTCCAAATGTGTATGCCATCGTCTAGGGAAGTTTTTGAAATTCAAACTTCCAAACTTCACTCTTGAAAAGTCTGACTCTGTACCACTGGCATTTTCTACAATATTCCCACATGGCTATCAGGGAGGGAAAGGAGATTTAACAGTTACACAGATAATCAAAAATAGTAAGAACAGCAATAGATGTGCACAAAGAGTATCATTTAATCTAAGCTAAGGGTGCAATCAGCAAAGCTTCCTAGGAGTACTTGGGAGGCTAAAACAAGAGGATCATTTGTTGAAGGCCAGCCTCAGCAAGTTAGGGAGACCTTCATCTACTTAGTGAGACCCTGTTCCAAAGTTAAAAATAAAAAGGGCCATGGTATAGTTCAGAGGTAGAATGTCCCTGAGTTCAATCCCCAGTACAAAAAAAAAAAAAAAAGAATCAAATAGAAGTTGGCCCAGCAGGTGTGCATATTGCAGCCAGGGAGGGAAGTGTTTGTACAGGGGTCAGGGGTAGAAGGTGCTGGGCATGGAATACCTAGCAGTTGATGTTGTCACAACCCAAAGTGATTACTGAAATAAAAAGAAGAAGATGGAGGTACATCTTGTTGAACAAAGCAACTAGCTTTTAGATCTATTGATTCTCTATCCCAGGCTCATCCTTCCTTCCTGAGGAGCACAATGGGCAGGATTTCTAATGTGACCTTGGCTGACCTTGGGCATTATGCCCTGTGCTCACTTCCTTTGTCCCAGCCTAATGTCCCTCTATCCTCAAGTACTGGTGATGGACATCTTGGAACTTTGAGCTGTTTTTGGAATAAAGTAGCTGATCCATAAGTTTTTGTTGTTCCATTCATTCTTCAAGCAGTTGATGGGTTTGGAAGAGGAAAGGGCAGAGATCACATTTAAACTGAATCTTCAAAGTTTACCAATGATACTCTCAACAAATGCACAGAGTGTAAGAATCCATGCCTGCTGGGGAAATTATAGCTTCAATATGGTTGTTATCAGGAAAGAGTAGGAAATAAGGATAGTTAAAAAGGTTAAAGCCAGAGTTTGAAGCATCTTGAATGTCATGCAAAAAGCCTACCCCCTTCAATCCGAAGATAAAAGGGTCAATTGTTATTTTGACAAATGTGCTTTGGACATTTGCTATGTGCTGGAAACTGAAGATGCTGCAATGGTCAAGACAGAGGTAGTTTTGTTTTCTTGGAACATACAGTTTAGAAGATAAGAGAGTCAATAGACCAGAGCATCAGAGTGAGTGTCTGCCAGCATCCCAGCTGGCAGTGGATGCTAAGTCAATCACCTGGTGAAATAGGAGCATCTTCTTCCTACAACCATCCTGGTTCCATGCTCTATTCCTAGGGAATTACAAACATTCTAAGAAGCTAAACAAGTGTTTATGACAAAGAGGTCAGATCAAGGCTGAGCAGAGCGGGTTATGGACAAGTCTTACTTGGGGCTGATACTTCAGGTGATGCACTGGCTGTTATCAATAAGAGGTTGGCACCAGCCAGTAAGAGAAAGAGCACTGGCCCGTCCTGGCTTTTGCACTGCTCTGTACCCCTAACAATGATGATAAAGACTCTATGCTCCTCATAGGGATTGGCTGCTTGGCATCATAATTTTTCACAAGGATTTTCTGCCTTATATTGGAAACAGCGCCTCTAAGCCTTAATAGACAAACACACCAAGCAAATGCAAACACAAAATGCCAAGAAGCAAAAGCCCACATAAATAAGTGATCATTTTCCTTCTCATTGCTTTCTGAAAGCTCATTATATCTGAACCCACTAAACAAGATTTCACGGACTGTATTTGTCTAGTTTGTAATTAAAGCACTAGTTTTCCCAAGTCTGAAGTCAAATGGGGGAGAAAACTTTGGCAAATTGTTCTCAAAAAGGCAGTCTTTCTAAATTAGTTGTAAAATTTGCATTGAAACCTACCACCCATTAATAGAGTGCATATTTTAAATGTGTGTTACTCCATCTTAATTAGCTCTTCATTCTCAAAAAAAAAAGTAATCATGAAGGCAGGGGAAGAAAAATGCACCATGTCTACATTCAATAACTACTTAATGATACCACTGTGACCTTCCCACTGAAGCAGCTCTGGGACTCCAAAGTCCAAGCGCACTGGGTTCTCTGCACCAAAGGACCCACCTACAGAACTTTTTCTGAATTTCTTGGAGGGATGAGAGGTAGTAGGGCTGTGAGTTTTGCTTTTTCTTTTTTTATCTTTTATGTTTAATACATGTTAATTGTACATGTTAATGGAATTCAGTGATATTTCCGTACCTACATACAGTGTGCACTGATTAAGTCCAACCTCCTTTTATCCACCCCAACCCATCCTTCCCAACTTCTATTACTTATTATTCTACAACCAGATTGACTTTTTTTAAACTTCTCTATGTGAGAGAGGACATGCAGTACTTGTCTTTCTCTTATTTTACTTGGCATAATGTCTTCGAGCTACACCCATTTTGCTGCAAATGACAGGATTTCTTTCTTCTTTATGGCCATATAGCATTCCATTGTAAATCCATACTGCATTTTCTTTCTCCATTCATCTGTTGATGGGCAACTAGGCTGATTCCATACCTCAGCTATCATGAGCTGTGTTTTAAATGCTGTTAAATGATTAAATGGAGCAATATGAAACCTACAGTTAGAAGAGGATCTATCAGTTGAGATAAAGTCTATCTGAGAATGACAAAGTAACACTTAAACAAGATGCAAATATATGTATCATTTCCATCAAAAAGGTATGAAGATGGGTAACATTGGGCAGATAGGGGAAACTGTTGAAGTTTGTCAGGACCCCAGTTCAGTCTACCTTGCTCTTCTGCCTACCTGAGTACACGGTTTCTACCTCAGAGCCCAAGGTGACTGCTCAAGTACCAGCCATCATGTGTCCCAGTAAAAAGAAAGAAGATGAACAACCCCTCCTACTGGAAACTTTTCCTCCAAACCACACATGACACTTATGCTTATAGACTGTTGGCTGGAACACACAGTCATTTGTCTACACTAGATTGCATGGGAGAAGAACAATTATAGTTTTATTCAGGGGAAGAACACATTCAACTGGAATTTGTTGTTTGGAAGTGATCGCAAATAAAGAATACAAGAAGAAGTACTCAAGGTCAAATATCAGCCTCCACTGGGGACAAGGAATGGGACACAACTTCTCAGCCCAAAAGGAGCACCCATTTGGGGGTCCTCAGGGCTGCTAGCTGGAGCACTTGCTGCACACAGGAAGCCTTAGTGATCATGGTGCCCACTAACTGCTTCCCTCGGGTGTCACGGAGCCCCTCACTCTGGTTCCTTTCTCCTATTTGATGGAGGCCATTGTACAAAACCCATTTGCACATCTGTGCAGAAGCACTTTGGCTCTGTTTCCCCCTGCTAGCTGGCAAGAGCTTCTATAGTTCAATGAGAAAGAATTCAAATCATTTTATAGTTTGGATGGAATTTTCTAAAACAACAACAACAACAACAAAAAAGTCACTTTAATCTGATTAAAAGACATGCCTGGCTCATGCCTGTTCCTTTCAATGACATGGGCAGGCTGTGGGCAGGCAAGGAGAAAGAAGTGGTCCGTGGTGAGACCTCAGGGCATTTGGCAGGAGGGAGAAGCCAGGCATGCCAGAGATCCACATCTGGGAAGCTACCCAGTGCCTGGTGCCCACTCATCCCACCACTGAGAGGACACTGCCCATTTCCTAAACAGGCGTCATTCTTTTTTTTTTTTTTGATGCAAATTCTCCAGCGAATGGATATACTTGGCAGTGGTGGCAAATCATATCTTGGAGTTAGAGAGTGGAAGTAAGGGGGAAATCAGAGTCAAGTGCTTCTTGGTTCAAGGATGAAAATCCAGGCACTGCGGAAGAGTGGTGTCAGAACCTGGCACAAAGGGCAGACACTTACAGGACACACTCCAACCCCAGGAAAGCTCTCTGTGCCTGACATCTGTGATCATTATGCTGAATCAGTTCTCATAATTTCCAAAATAATCCTTGTTCAAATCAGATAATATGGAAAATTAGATAATACAAAAGTAAATTAGAAAATCAAAATCTCTTATTATCATGAGAGGGCCTCATTCAACCCCCTTTCCCCAACTTTTCTGACCACCACAGAATGCTCCCATTATTTGCCATGTGGGGTTTGCCAGCTAGGATCAGGTCCTGCTGCTCTTTATGAGATAGTCCAAGGTGGACATGAGCACCATGTATAATCCCCAGAACTACACTATGTAGAAGGGATCCTTCTAGCAACCTGGGCTGTCTAAAATAATATAGATAAGTCCTCCTCTGTTATTAAGATCACATGTGTGCAGAAAGTATTACAAACTTCTTGACACAGAAATGAACTCAGAAGAAAGATATGAAATTGCTGTGTCACAGTCATAAGAAGAGAAGAAAGGGCCTCTGGGGTTTTAGACTAAGATGTGTGTGTATGGGTGGTAAGAACAAGGGTTCTGCTATCCTGGAAGGGACAGGGTGTTTGGCACTCCATCCCTGAAAGCAGAGCCCTTGCATAAATTCTGAACTTATGAGAAGTTAGTTGTCCCGTCCATGAGAACTCTGCTCACTGGTATGGGAAACTCAACTCCAGCTTGGGCTCTGGATATGGATAAAAGATACCAGTGAAAAACTGAACCCCAGACCAGAGCTACTAAGCTCATAAATTAGCATAAAAAAACAAGTCTACTACCATCAAAAACCTCAGGCGCCTCTAAAAGTAATTAGGTAACACCTCACAGTAGCTCCCACAGATAAGAAAAAGAAAAAATGGTTTTGAAAGACAAGCTCAAAAACAATAAAAACCATTACAAAAACCACCACATAAAGAAACAACCTACCATAATGATATTCTCAGGGACAGTGAATATTAATGTTTCAAGCATTGGAAATAGCAACATAACAACAATAACAATAAACCCCTTAAAAGCCCTAAAAACACTTTAAATAAATATATTTAAAGTGATAAAGGAGATTAAAGTAGAAACGCAAAAGTTATAATAATATAATCTGAAAAAGAGCAAGCTAATCTGAAAAATCCCAAAATAAAACTTTCACTAATAAACAGTAAAGTATAAACATCATAAATTGAACCCAAATTAGACATGACTGACATGATGTTTTAGGCCAAACTGAAGGAACTGATGAGACTGTTGTGAACTTTGGGGAAAGAGAAATGAAAAACAAGTAGTAAAAAGAGCAACAGGAGGAGATTAAGAAAGTACAACATACATGTAAGAGGAGGTTCAGGAAGAAAAAAATGAGAATAGGAGGTGAATGTATTTGAAGAAACTTCAATGAGAAGCTTTTGAACATTGAAGAAAGATGTGTCTCTCTTTTGATGGATGGCGAGTTCTTAGCAAGACAAGTACAAAGAAATTCTAGTTTCCCCATAAAAAAAACAAACTACAGAACATCAAAGACAAACAACCAGAAAAAAAAAATACAGATTAATTCCAGGAAGAACAAATAGACCGTCAGTGGGGTTTTCATCAGCAACAACAGATGCCAGAAAACAATGAAATATGATCTGCAAAGAACTAAGGAAAATAACTGTCAACTTGGGATTCTAGAGCCAGATAAATCACCATTCAAAAGTGAGCTCAGCATGAAGACATTTTTGGATCAATTCTCTTAGGCTCTTACTCAAAATTCTTGCATTAAAAATGCATGTCGGGATAAAAAGAAGGCAAAAAAGAAAAAGTGGACTAAGCAAGGGTAAAGAAATCAAATTGGTAAGTCTGTGAGTTTAAAAACTTCATTGGTACTAGACTATCACACATCCTACCTCTCTCTAGTGACATTAAAATACAGATTTTCTTCTTGGTTTGGTTTTGGGAGGGGAGGCACTGGGGATTGAACCCATGGGTGTCTACCTCTAAGATACACACCCAGCCCTATTTTATTTTATTGTTTTAAATTTTGAAACAGGGTCTCACTAATCTGCCATACACTGGCCTCAAACCTGCACCCCTCCTGTCTCAACCTTCCAAGTACTTGATTACGGGCATGCACCAACGTGCCAGCAAATTTTCTTTTTTTAAGGAAGTATTTGAATCTGTTGGCCAAAAAGTATCTCTTGTTTTCAATTATACTCTTTTTAAAGCCTGGTTTCCCATATCAGACAACATAAATTTAAATTAACATTAATTATAGGAATAAAAATTATGACAATGATGATTTGGACTGGTTTAGAAACAATTTGGAACTTAAATAGTAAATTGTGTTATGAGGGAGGAGAATAAAATATTGATTAACATCAGACTTTGTGGAAATACCTATTACAATTGAAGGGAGCCATGAACAGATTAAAAGAAATGATGTTTTACATCCAAACAAGAAAAGTTAAATAGATTTAGGTAAAATTCAATCTGTCTACCAAAAGTTGGAAAAGGAAAGCAATCAAGCAATAAAAACACTAAATATGAAATGCAAAATAAAATGTAGAAGTTACTCCAGATATCTTCCTAATCACAATGAATATAGAATCTTCAGATTTATTTTTTAATGTTGTTTATAATATTCACACTTAAAATACAACAACAAATACTTATTATCCATCCATAAAGCACAGTAGATATACCAATGAACCGAAGAGCCCAAGAGATCAATTTCTTTTTTTTAAGATTAATATTCATCATAATTTATTTAAATTCATAGGATCCATTTATTTATTTATTTTTATACTTTTACTGGTGCATTACAGTCTCACATCATAATGTAGTTCATAGTGATAGTGACATACATGCACACAGCACTTGGTGGTCTTTCCCCTGACTTTCTTCCCACTCCCCCTATTCAGCATACAGAATATTGAGATTGACATTGGTATTCCCACATATGTAGATAATGTCAATGGAAGTAATTCCTTCACTGATTCTCCCTTTCCCCCCTCCTTCCCGTAGACCACCTCCCTGGCTCTACTGGAGTTTCTCCTCCATTATCTGAAGTCCCTCTGGTATTTTGATTACTCCCTAGCTTCCACATATGAGAGAAAACATATGCCCCTTCACCTTCTGTGACTGACTAATCTCTATTAACATAATGCTTTCCAGATCCATCCACTTTCCTGCAAGTTACATGATTTTGTTCTTCATTGCTGGGTAGAATTTCATTTTGTATATATCCCATAAGTTTGAAATCCATCCATCTGTTAATAGACACCTATGTTGATTCCATAATTTGGCTATTGTGAATTGTGCTGCTATAAACATGGATATGCATATATTACTATAATAATCTGATTGCAGTACTTGGAAAAGATTCCCAGGAGTAGTATTGTTGGATCAATTCCCAATTTTCTGAGGAATCTCCACACTGATCTCCATAGTGGCTGCACTAATTTGCAGTCCCACCAACAGTATAGAAGAGTTTCTATTTCCCCACATCCTCACCAGCATTTATTGTTGTTTGATTTCTTGATGATTGCCATTCTAATTGGGGTTAGATGGAATCTCAGTGTAGTTTTAATTTTCATCTCCCTGATTGCTAATGATGTTGAACATTTTTTTTTTTTTTTGCGGTACCGAGGATTGAACCCAGGGGCGTTCTACCTCCGCACTACACCCCCGGCCCTATTTTTTTATGCTTTATTTTGAAACCGGGTCTCACGAAGTTGTGGAGGGCCTCACTAGGTAGAAAGAGAG
>PVJS01017986.1:0-35477 GCA_004027185.1 Glis glis | reverse complement strand
GGCAGAGACCGGAGGATCTGGGTTCACGGCCAGCCTCAGCTACTTAGTGAGGCCCTCTGCAACTTCGTGAGACACGTTTTCAAAATAAAGTATAGAAAAGCCGGGCTTGGTGGCGCATGCTTATAATTCCAGTACTTTGGGAGGCGGAGACCAGAGGATCCGGGTTCGAGGCCAGCCTCAGCTCTCTCTCTCTCTCTCTCTCTCTCTCTCTATCTCTCTCTCCTCTACTTAGTGAGGACCTCCGTAACTTTGTGAGACCCGGTTTCAAAATAAAGTATAAAAAATAGGGCCGGGGGTGTAGCGCGGAGGTAGAATACCCCTGGGTTCAATCCCCGGTACCGCAAAAAAATAAAAAAATTAAAAAATAAAAAAAAAAAGAATAGGGCCGGGGGTGTAGCTCAGAGGTAGGAGGTCCCTGGGTTCAACTCCCATTACCATCCCCCCAAAAAGAATGAATTTTAGTGACTCAAATGTTATTCTATATGCAAATGTAGGAGATTAAGAACTTTCTTTCCAGTCTTCAAAGTTTCCATAATTTGAGTCTATAAAACAAATGGGCAATGGACAGATTAAAAGAAGAAAAGGGGTACACATTTATTAACTATAAGTAAACAATAGTTACACACAGTATGAAACTTGAAGAAAGGTCAGATGGTAGAATATTAAATGCCTCTTTAATAGGGAAGAGGGAACTGGGGACTGTGGATAATTTTAAAGGAAGAATAAATGATCTCTAGTGGAGATGAATGGTCCCACAGGGCAGACAATAGCCTGGGACAGTCTGCCAGGGCTCTGGGTGTGGTGTCAACTTTCTACTTTTTTTCCTTCCAGTTAATCTTCTGGAGTATCAGTCCTTTAAGTAGACAGGGTATATTGGTCAGGGTTCACTAGAGTGACAGAACTCACAGGACACATATCTGGTAAAAGGGGATTTATCGAATCAGCTTACTGTCCGAAGCAGTGTCGTCCCAAGTGGCCGACTGCATGGAGAGCTGGAGGAGCCAGCAGCCGGTCAAGCGGTCCAAGAGCTGGAGTCTCAGAATTGGAGTGACCGCTAATTCAGTCCCAGCCCAAGATGGAAAGGCCAGGAAACTCTCGGGAGAAATGATGGTGAAGGTGCAGTTCAAAGAGCTAGAGGCTGATACCTCAGATGAGAGCAGACGCACTTTCTTCAGGAAGAACCACGCATCCTTCACGCGGCTTTCTCCTTCTTATCCAGGTCCTGCACCTATCAGAACCGCGCTGCCTACATTCAGGGCAGGACTTCTTCCCCTTCAATCTGCCATTATACAAAGCAGTCATCTCATCAACACACCCAAAGTTACAACATCTTAGGAGTGTCATGATCCAGTCAAGTTGACAGTCCAGACTAACCATCACACTTCAACTCAGGAGGGAGGGATGGGCAAGAGGTAGGGTGGAGAGAAGGTCAGAGAGACTTGCTTGTCTTTTAGTTCCAAGCATTCAACATGCCAAACCAACCTACTTTGGGGTATTGTTTTTCTGAGCTGCCACAAAAACACGAAGAAGCCTGCGATTTTATAAGATAAATCTTTGTAGAAGACAAATCAAATTTGTCCATAAATCTGGGTTTCTTTATTGTGTTTGCTTAATACGAAGGATATTTCACGGTCTTTCTGATTCTTTCCTATTGGGGATATTAGTTATCATTTTATCTTTAATTTCAACATTTGTGAATAAGTAATGGGCCCAGCTAATCTGCATAGACCAATTTAGAGCAGCATCCTTAATGAGTAGTGAGCTTTCTCTGGTCTCTAGATAACATCACCTCTGCCACTTGACACCAGGGCTTCTAATGAGATGCACCGAAGAATGAGGCCTGATTTCAGTTTTTCCTTTGGTCTCTTTCATCTCCATTTGCTGACCCTGGATTATGCAGAGAGTAGACTGCTTTTAGTAATCTGGCCCCCTGTGCCAGACCTTGGCTGTCATACTATATTATAACTGATAGTTCAAATGCTTCTTATACATAAGAAATATTTTCTTCCCAGTGATCCCTCTAAGATATTCATGGCTAACTAAAAATACTGCTGGATCCTGTTCCCAAATAGAGTTTCAAGGTTAACATGAAAACTATTATCACTTGCTTATGCTGCATAAAAATCTGTTTTATCTTTGTAACAATCCTTTTATTAAAAAAGTATTGCAATTTCTCTGCTATACCAGTGTTTCTCAGATACCAAGAAGGCTATGCCTTCCTGACAAGAAAACAAGTTATGATTATTTATTTGCCAGTATGCATTTGTTTGTATCTAAAGTTATAAACAATTAATTTATGATAATCAATTGTGACAGCAAAAAGGATTTGGACTCCAATAGCTTAGATTTCCAACAACAGAGATGCACAAGCAATTTTGATAATGTCTTGTGTGTCCAGTGAAGTAATTTCCCTATTACTGGCTTTTAGCAAGAATTTATAATTAAATCAGATTGAAAAACACTGGCAGCCAGCCATTGTGTCACATTTATATCAAGTGTAATGTCAAAAATTCCATGGATGGTCACTTAGGCATTGAAAAAGCACAAAGACTAGACAGTATAAATAGGCCCCTGAAAGGTTGTGTTCATCTTTCTGCCTCCCCAAAGTAAGAAGGGCAACTATAAATAGAATTATTGGCTAAATGAAGCCCTTGAATTTCTTCCTAAACCAATAGTGCATATGATGGAAATCTACTCCAATTTTTTTCAATTACAATAATTCTCTTAAATCTATTTTTGGAAAAAAGTTGTCTCTGGATGTACACACACACACACACACACACACACACACACACGGTCACTCATTAAGTATTTGAAAAATTATTTTTCCAGCTCCTTGTTTTCCTCATCTGCATATATGCACTTTGCTTCTTAAAAAGAAGCCTACAAACAGAAAGGAAAAGCATCAACACTGTAACAAGATTAAAACTATGTTTTATGGTAAATGGTTTAAAACTTTAGGGAACCATCTTTAAAAGCTGCAAATGAATGCTTGCTTCTTAAACCGCTGGTGACTGCACCATCGCCTAGAAAGATGGAGATGATGTAGTGAGTGTGCATTAGTGTGCACTCCTGTCCTCATTATAACGTGGCCTGGGGCTCGGAGCTAAACATTTTTCTAGAACATAATGAGCTGTGTACTGTAATGAAGGTGTTTGAAATTGATTTGACTGTTATTTAGTATAAAAAGTCCCAGATCAAAGAGTCTGGCAAGCCTGCAGACAGAGACAAAGGACATGGTGTGATGGTTGAGCAGCAAGTGGAGAGGTGTGGTGGCTTACGCAGAGCCAAGAAATCTATCAAGCAGTTATCTGACCGTTTGCAGTGCGAGTCACTGTACATCACGCACAACCCGCCATCTGGCACTGGGTGATTTTGAGGATTATTTTGGAGAATGATACAAAAACCTGATTTAATTTCCCTCTCAATTCCTAATATTTTTGCCTTGCTCCTTCATCACAGTCAGGGACACCCTCCCAAGTCAATTTGTAAAATGAATTTTACTGAATGCCATTTAATCTTATTGCCATAGTTACAAACCAAGAAATCGAAGATTGCTAGGCTGAGCTGAAAATAGCTGACTTGGTACAAGAAAGAGGACTAATTCTTATGCAAAGCTCTATGCTCACATACAATCTCTGATTCTCAAAGAACAATAGAAAGTTTGATCCTGGAAAACGTGACCTTCTGATGCTTTTTCATTCTCCAGCACAGAGCAGCAATAGGTTTGAATGAAATCTGTAAACACTAGAGATGAGTTTCTGCTTTGCAACCTGCTGTTTTGCTTCTACGTTATTGTTGCAGTGAGTTCACAGCCTTGATATTTTCACAGTAAATTCTGGGGATATTTTATAACTATTTGTGAATGGCAAAGAACCCATATCATGTTTGAAATTTAGAAAGGCATAAGTCACCTCTGAGAATTATTACTTATAATTGGCAAATCTATTTATCTATCTAAATGCTATCATCATAAAGCAAACTCATAACCCGTGTCAATATATGTATTCCATGGGAGAGGTTCAGGTCAGGTTACATAAAAAGAAATTAAGGTGTTGAATCTCAAAGGCCTACCTTGCTAGGTACATGTATACCTAAGAGTGTGTATACATACATATATATATACACACACACACATACACCTTATTATAATATATATGACAGTAATATATATTTTATATAGAGATATATCTCCATATACATTTATATATAATATATGTGTATATATATTTGTATTATATATTATACATTATATATACTTATATGGAGATATATTGCCATATATTATATTTTCATATGAATATATATGGAGATGAAATATAAAGAGATAAAATCAATATATTAGAATATATTTTAAGGAAAACTGTTTGACTTGCATTAAGCAGTTAGTTTTTAAGGTTTATCTCAATACCACTGCCCCTTTCATTTAATATTTAATGTACTAAAAACCCATTCTATGTGCTAATGATTTACCAATAGCAGTTTGCATTATTCCCGGTCCTTAAAACAATCAAATCAATTTCTTTCAACATTATCTCATTTCTTTGCACCTCTATTTTTCCTACCTGAAAAATGAGAAGATTAGCTCTTGGAGATCTTTATCAGGCAGAAAATTCTGATTTAATTGTTCTTTAATTTTCAGTCATTCAGCCTGCAATTTATCTGATTTAATTTAGATTATTATGGCTTTGGCACATTTGAATATAATTTTATGCTATTTGACCAACAATTCGAAAACAAACACAGTCACTTAAAGATTCCAAGTGAATGGGAAGCAGCATGTATGTAGCGAGAGAACACAATGGGCCCCTCTGTCCTTGCCAGGGCAGGGAGCCAACAGGTCCTGGCTGTATAGCTGCTGCTGTATAGAGCGCGCTGGCCCCTGTGCAGCTCTGGACGCTTGCTTTTATATGTAAAACTCTCTGGAGGACTTTAGGAGTTCTGGGGAACTGCTTGTTCAATGTAGGAGGCAGAGAGGATGCCAGGGTACCCTCACTCCATAACCACCCCGCAGTAGTTGCTGTGTGTGGGCAAGCTCTCCTCATATTGTAGGGTAAGGAAATTCTAAGTAAGTGTTTTGCAACATGTGTTCTAAAGGATATTTATTATTTATTTATTTATTTTTGCGAAACGGGATTGAACCCAGAGGCATTCTACCTCTGGGCTACACCCCTAGCCCTATTTTTTATTCTTTTATTTTGAAACAGGGTCTCACTAAGTTGCAGAGGGCCTCATTAAGTACTTGAGGCTGGCTATGAACTTGGGATCCTCCTGTCTCAGCCTCCCAAGTACTGGGATTACAAGTGTGTACCACCATGCCCGGCTGGACTTGTTTTATTTTTAAAATCATGAGAAATGCTGGGTGAATCAAAGGAAACAGGCTTTCTTATTGCAGGATTTCTCTAAGCCTTTAAAATGCCAGTCCCCAAATGGGATGGAAGATACAATACTATTCACTTTTCTTGATCACAAGACTTCTTCTCCTCTGGCCCACCAGTATCATGCGGAATGATTATGTCATTAAATGTAAGTGGGAAGAATGACAAATAGGTTTTATCTTGAGGACAACATTTGGCCAACTGGAGGAGACTACCTGTAGATATTTGAAGCAGGACTCTGAGTCCTGCTTCTGGTTAGAAAGAGAAGGACAGTGTGATTGATGTACCACGACTTTGTCATCCCTGCCCTTATTTTTAGCCCTGAGTCTTTCAAGCATCACTAATATGTACGTCCATATCCTTCCTTATTAGGAAATTCCAGAGAGCCTAGTAAAATTGTAATTCAACTATATCTAAGATACTCTTGATTTCACATAAGCTCAAATTTGCAGACTGCTGTAGGGGCATTGGGAGTGTAGCTCAGTGCTAGAATGTGTGCTTAGCCTCTCAAGACCCTGGGTTTAATCCCCAGCAACAAAACAAAGCAAACCAAAAAGCCCTTCCCCACCAAATGCTTCCCAGTCAAAAAACTGTCATGGAAGATCTCTTTGGCTATAGCTGCTTCTGTTTGGACCCTGATCAATGAAGGCATTGCTGTAACATCAGAAACTATCTAGAACCCAACACACAGAGCCTGGACTAGACCACAGTGTACACTTTCTAGGTCGAACTTTTTACTCACACAATTTCACTACACCCACATGAGGGCAAGAT
This sequence comes from Glis glis, assembly GCA_004027185.1. Classification (NCBI taxonomy): domain Eukaryota; kingdom Metazoa; phylum Chordata; class Mammalia; order Rodentia; family Gliridae; genus Glis; species Glis glis. The sequence goes on along the minus strand of PVJS01017986.1, from coordinate 29,325 downwards.
CATCTATAATGAGAGAGGAATTTTATTTTGGGATAGCTTTCTCTAAAAAAAAAAAAACCTATGAATAAAATCTTATTAGAGATTCCCTTGTAGCAAATAACATTTATTATGCACTATGTAAACTATAAAATATTGATGAAACTTCATTGGTAGTATAGTTACCACTACTTGTATTCTTTTGAATATACATTATTATATTCAGAGCAAGTGGGACACAAGCAAATATAACCATGTAGAACCCAATAAATTCCCAATCATGTTAGGATCATACATGCTGAGTTATTATTTATGCTGTCTTCTACAACTCACCATCAAAAATTTAATGGACATGGCCTGCTAAAGACAATATAAAATGTGACCTGTGGCTAATAATAAATAATAAGATGTGAGGGGGCAAATTAAAACCCAAAATGTCTATGAAAGGAACAGAATGTGGTAAGAGTAGACAATTTGGATCAAACATAGAATACCAGATCGTGTGGGACCCAGTGTCTTGCAGGCTCCAGAAAGCCCTCTGTCCTTCAGCTAATATAATAGGCAAAAGCAGAAACACTGGGTTTGTTGTAAGATATTTAGCACAGCTAAAGATATAAAAAAAATGCTAGCTCATCCCAATGTTTTTTTTTTTAATCCAGATCTATTTCCAGGGTTTTTTTTCTTTTTCTTTCTTTCTTTTTTTTTTTTTGGTGGTATTGGGGATTGAACCCAGGGGTACTTTACCTCTGAGATACACTCCCAACCCCTTTTTATTTTGAGACAGGATCTAAGTTACCAGATCGGCCTCAAACTTGCAATTCTCCTGCCTCAGCCTTCTGAGTAGCTGGAATTACAATAATGCACCACCCCACCTGGAACTTCATGTTTTTCCATCAACCTGCTGTTATTGGTGGAGTCAAATAATATGGAAACTTTAATATTTTGTGGTGGAATTAATGGGGTTTGGTACTAATGGGGTCTATGTTACTTATGTTCGGAATACACCTGTGTTTCAAATTTGCAAATTTGGCAGGCGCTCCTTATAAACAAAATGACACATTACAGTTTTCTATCATTATGTCTAATTATCTGTTTTCCAAAATTGTGGAGGTGATCTACTTTCTAGGCAAAAGAGGAATTGCTTAAGATAAAAGAAAACTGGGTGCATGCAACACCCAAAATAAAAAGTAACTATTTTCAAAGGAGAAAAATACATCATACTTAAGGTTACCAACATTTAAAACTATGGAATATAAGAAATCCATCAAAATTATGGTAGTGAGTGAATGTATAATAGAATGTGGATGAATCAGGCCAGGCTCTTTCTCTCCAGTTTGCCCCCTCCCACTCCCCCCTTTTTTTGGTCTGTTTAACAAACATTAACAGAGGCTGGACTCAGATTTTGCCTTTAAGAGTCAATATCCGTGTGATTTGGGAACTATATACTCATATGCCCCAGGTCTGGCTCATAATAGTTATTGAGGGAATAGTTTTTGAGCAGCGAATGAATGAATGAAAGGTAGAGAAAGCGTACATATCAAGGATCATTGTAGGCTTTTCTAAATGGTTGGCTTCAGGAGGTTTAAGTCTCAGCTCTCAACATTTATTAGGTGTGGAATAGATCCCAGTGTATTTTGGAAAAGGCAAACATAATGAGGTAAAAGCTGATTTTAATTAGTGCAGTTATTTAATCTTTATCAAAGCCTTTACTACTGCATTTTTTTTAAAAAAAAAAAGACAAACCTTGAAAAGGCACAGTTTTACAAACAACATGTTATATGACGCTATGGTCTGGAATTTCCTAAAGCATTTCTAGTTAAGAAATGTTAAAGGAATAATTTCTCATAAAAAAATCAATATAAGTATATGGAACATTTTTTTGAAAGATGACTAATGAGCAAAACCAAATCTTTGCCTCTTAATAAGTAGTATAAAATGTTAAAAATATACAGTGTGTTACTAAATGCTGGATCCAGACATACCCCATATTGATATGTTGGCATATGTTGACATAAAATAAAATGACCAAAAAAAATTTTAAAACATCTCTAAATAGCTTAAGTTAATGAACAAGTGATTTAATGTGAGGCCAGGATAAATAAAGGCCTAAAAGGAAGAAAAGAGTAAAAGAAAATGATCTTGGACTTTCATTCTTTAAATGAGACCATGTGAAAAGCTACGAGCCAGCCTTTGAGAAGGCAATGATTATCACTATGAAACTTTACTGAGCCGCCTCCTGAGCACTGTGCAGTCCTACCACTCTATCTTATTTTTTTAAGAATCTCTATAGAGTGCTTTTATCAAAAGCATTGGGAGCTGGAAGTTTTCATTTATTGAAAGACAACAGCAAATCATACAAAAATATTTTAAAGTGGAAACATTTGTTTTATTTTTATTATTATTTTTTGCATTACTGGGGATTGAACCCGGGGCCTTGCATAGGCTAAGCAAGTGCTCTACTATTGAGCTACACCCTTAGCCTTTTGTATTTTACTTTGAGACAAGGGTTCACTAAGTTGCACAGGCTGGCCCTGGAAGTTGTGATCCTCCTACTTTAGCCTTGTGAGTAACTGGAATTACAGGTGTGTGCCATTGTACCCAGCTACATTTACTAATCTTTGGTATTGGTCTATGGGCTGCTCACTGGAGTTCCCCATAGTTTTTCTAATGAAAACAGCACCATGAAGCATTGTCACTTATATATCTTTGACATAATGGCTGCAAATATGATATTTTCAATTGTACTAAATCACATCAGGCTAAACTTAGTTCTAGAATATCTGTTTTGTCAATGATTTGCTTGAGTTGATTACATTTTCTTCTTTTTTATTAAAATTTTATTGGTACACTATGATTTGACATCATAGTGAGATTCAAAAGTGATACATTCATATATACACACAATACCTCTTGGTGTGGCTCCCTCCTAACCCTATCCCACTACCCCTTCCTGCCTTCCTGTATTTGCCAGTAAGATTGTTAATAATACCCTCATATATAGGAATAATACGATTTTGTCTGCTTCCTGCCTCAAGCCTCCATTTTTCCTTCCCCTCCTACCTTCTCTGATCCCCTCCTATTATTCTACTAGTCTCGCTTCTTACCACGAAACTCCTTTTCTTTCCTAGTTTCTCTCTAGCTTCTGCATATGAGAGAAACATATTACCCTTGACTTTCTGAGACGGGCTGATTTCACTTATCATAATGTTCTCTAGTTCCATTCATTTTCCTGCAAATGGCATAATTATATTCTTCTTTATGGCTGAGTAAAACTCCATTGCATGTATATACGACATTTTCTTTATCTATTCATCTGTTAATGGACACCTAGGTTGCCTCCATAATTTGGCTTGTGTGAATTGTGCTGCTATAAACATGGGTATGCATGTATCACCATAATATTCTGACTTTAATTATTTGGAAAGATACTGATGAGTAGTATAGCTGGGTCATATGGTGGTTCCATTCCTAGTCTTTTGAGGAAATCCCATACTGATTTCCATAGTGATTGTACTAATTTACAATCCCACCAACAGTGTAAACATTCCTTTCCCCCCACATCCTTGCCAGTATTATTATTATTTGTGTTCTTGATGATCGCCTTTCTATCAGATTAGATGGAATCTCAGTGTGGTTTATATTTGCATTTTCCTGATTACTAATGATATTGAACATTTTTTCATGTATTTGTTGGCCATTTGGATTTCTTATTTTGAGACGTTCTAATCAGTTCAATTGCCCATTTTTTAATTGGCTGATTTGTTTCTTTGGTGTTAATTTTTTGAGTACATTATATATTCTAGATATTAGTCCTCTCTCAGAGGAGATTTTCTGCCATTCTGTAGCCATCTCTCTTCTTACTCTCGATTGTTTCCTTTGCTGCACAGAAGCTTTTAATTTGATGCCATCCTATTTATTGGTTCTCAATTTTATTTCCTGATCTTTAGGGGGCTTGTTAAGTAGGTGCCTATATGTTGGCGTCTTATTGGTCCTAAGGTTTCTTCTAGTATTTTCAAAGTTTCTGGTCTAATTTCTGGGTCTTTAATCCATTTTGAATTGACTTTTGTGCAGGGTGAGAGATAGGAGTCTAGTTTTATTCTTCTACATATGAATATCCAGTTTTCTTAGCACAATTTGTTGAAAAGGCTATCTTTTCTCCAACATATATTTTTGGCACCTTTGTAAAAAATCAGCTGGATGTAAGTGTGTAAGTTTGTCTTTGTAATTTCTATTTTGTTCCATTGGTCTATGAATCTATTTTTGTTCTAATACCATACTATTTTTGTTACTGTAGCTCTGTAATATAATTTGAAATCAGGTATTATGATGTCCCCTGCATGGTTTTTTATTTCTCAGGATTGCTTTGGCTATTCTGGGTCTTTTGTTCTTCCATATGAATTTTATGATCATTTTTTCTAGATTAGATTAGTCGTAGAATATCTGTTTTGTCAGTGATCTTCATGGTACACTTAAATTGATTATTTTCTTTTTGATGGCATTGCTAGGCTACAGTAATGAGAAATCATGAAGGCAATCAATGGAATGTGTATAGTGCATTTGATTTAGTAGGGTTAGAGTAACTGCATGGCGTGACAGGGTATTCATCACATTTAAAACATTTTCTTGAATCAGGCATATAGCAATTTTATCTATTAGCTACAATTGTGACCCAAACTCCTAAACTGACAAGCTAAAAATAGATGTGGTCATACACACTGGATTTAACTTTAAGAAGCAAATCATGTTAATAGGAAAAGTTTTAAAGCAATAAGTAAAATATAAGTTATTTTTGGAGACAGGATATGTTCATTGAAGAGTAAAAGATGGTGAAACAATAGACAATCTCCTTGGAATTTTTTAATATTAGAAGCTTAAGCATGAAGCATTTCAGTGACCATTATTCTTACAGTAAAGTATTCTTTGGCTGAGGTTACTGTGCAAATTAAAGAATTGACAAGGGGGTCTTCAGTAAACCAGAAGCCAGACACATTCAGAGACTGAAAATATTAACAGTTAGGAAAATAAGTTGAAATACACCCTTTAAATTGCATCAGTGGTTGGAAAAATAATATTTCATCACAACACCTGGTATTTTATTATGCAAAAATCAAATATTTAATTAAAATCTTTCAAATTGTTCATGTTCCCTGTGGTCATCTGAAGGAACCTCAGCCCTCAGTAGTACAAAGACCGGCACTTAGAGACAAATAGCAGGAAACGTCTGCAGATGTCCTTTTAGTTGTAAGTGTTTCACATAAAACTTGGGGTTTATTGTTGGGGCTTCAGTTAGGTCATGTACCTTGGAATAATATAAGATGAATCTGCTACAACCCAGAGAATTAACTTTTCTATTTATTCTTTGTGGCACATTCTTATGTTGTAGGTAGAAAGAATTATTTACACCTTTTAGATTCTCGATTGTCAATTATAAAATCTTTTTCACCATGTTTTGATTGCTATGTGTGTTGAGGAGCATGTCCAGCTGGGAATAAAATTCACTAAGGCAATATTCCATTACTGGGGACTCCTAGACCTGGGTTTGTCAGGCTGGAGGCCAACAATCTTAGAAATTTTTAAACAAGATTCATTTTGTTCAGATATCTATACTTAGCAATTCCAATATGGAATATTTTATCTGAAGGTTTATGGAGATGTATAAGAGGATTGGTTGGAAAATGACTGATGTGCGATCTCTCTCTCTCTCTCTCTCCCTCTTTGGTACTGGGGATAGAAATCAGGGCCTCAGGTATGCTAGGCAAGTGCTCTACCCTAAATTCTCCTTCAAAATAATTGATACCAATTATTGAGTGCTTAATGAATGCTAAGCTTTATAAACATTACTTCACTGTATCTTCAGTTTAGCTCTCTGAGATAGGTATTGTTCTTAACCCTGTTAAACATAATTTTTAAAAAAGATTAGATCTCTGGGCATGGTGATGCATGCCGATAATCACAATACTTGGAGGCTGAGACAGGAGGATCTCAGATTCGAGGCCAGTATACAGTAACTTAGCGAGACCCTGATTCAAAATGAAAAATAAAAAAGGCCAGCGTATGTAGTTCAGTGGTAGAGCACCCCTGGGTTTAATCCCCAGTACCCCCCCAAATATTGTTATGACTATCATATAGATATAAAAGTTAAGATATATTAAAGACTTTAAGCTGGGTGTGGTAGCATATGCCTGTAATCCCAGTACTTGGGAGGCTGAGCCAGGAGGATCAGAGGCTCAAGGATAGCCTCAGCAAGTAGTGAGACTCTCATCAACCTAGCGAGACCCTGTTTCAAAATGAAAATAAAATAGGGCTGGGGGTGTAGCTCAGAGGTAGAATGCCCCTGAGTTCAATCCCCCGTATCCCCCCCAAAAACACTTTATTCTACTTGTTAATCAGTGAGAAAATCAGGCAGATATTACAACTGATTCAAAAGAAAACCCAAAGAACAAACACACCTATAAATCAGAATACTGAAATAAATATACAAATGGAAGCAAAATATTTTTGTGAACAATGAGGTAAAGGAAGTCAATTAAACTTCTACTTGACTGGAAATAATTTGCAGGTCTACAGAAAATTATTTTGCATTGATGTCAATTATTTATAACAGAGTTCTAAGACAACTCTTATGGAATCAGAATCTGATGATCTAGAGGGGTAATCTCCAGAGAACGTATAATTTCCCACTTATACACAATTTTTACCTTATGCTTTGTTATGATTTAGATATAGAATGTCCCCTGAAAGAGCTCATGCATGGATGTTCAAAGTTGATACAATCAAATCATGAGGGTTATAATCTCATCGGTGCATAAACCCATGGTTTTATTGGCTGGTAACTGAGGTAGGTGGGTGCGGCTGGAGGAAGTGGGTCCCTGGGGGTGTGGCCTTGGGGATTGTGCTTCATTCCTTGAGTCTCCTGGTTGTCCCTCTCTTGCTTTGGCCTCTGTGATGTGAGAGTAGAGCCCATGTCCTCTCCCTCTCTCTGCCTCCTGCCACCAGGCTCTGAGATCTGTTGATGTCATCTGTCCTGACATGCACTGAACCCCTGAAATCTCCTCTAAGTTGTGTGGTCAGGTTTTTTGAGCCACGGCAGTGAGAATGCAGGTTGATGGCACAGATGATGAAATCAAAGATCATACCGGACAGGTTTTGAATGGATTATATAAACTAGTAGGGAAATTCACTGTTTTATGGCAAGAAGTGGATCAATTACACAGTAGACGTTGTCATGTGAGTGAAGTCACTGGCGGTGTCCACATTTCCAAGACCTTTTGGAGAAACTTACAAGAGATGAGGAGGACTGTGACGTGTTCACATCTTTGACCCATTACTCTCACAATGGGACCCCTCGCTGATGCAGGTCATTCTAATTTTAAAAAAAATGCACAAGCAGTATAAATGATATCAGGGCCACCTACACATTCCCCCGAGTTTCACCTCCTAGGCTGCCTGGCGAAGAGTTTGGAAGGGTTTGTGATGCCGACAAAGGATGAATTCTGGAAGGGTTCGCTGAGCCTGTAGACTGGAGGGCTTTTGCTACTTGCTCCTCGGCTCTAATACAAGTCAAGAGAGACAACACACTGTAGTTCCGTGCTGTTCCATCGTCAGTGTCTGGAAGGAAGGCAGGCTGGGATGTGGTAGAGGCTCGTTTTCCTTGTCCTCTGATAGGTTGTCTCAAGCCTGAGCAGTTGTTTCGATGGTTCTCAGTCCTGCCACTCATCAGAACTTAGGAGGGCTGAGCTTATGCAGAGTGAGTAGTGACAATAAAACAGAGTTAGCATAAATGGCGTGCTGGTGGATGCATAATGACTAAGTGGCAGAGCCCGTACTCAGACACAGATTTGTCTAAGTCTAGATCAAGATTCTTAACTTCTCCAGTAAACTTTTAGCCTATTTCCTTTAAAAAGGCAAACACAAGTCCATGGTGACTTCTCCACTGTCTCTAGCCTCTCTTCACTGAGCCATTTGCTGGCTTCATGACAGTCTCTGCTCTGTGCTATAACTATGGGAGAGGAAGTTTTTACATGTTTTTTTTTTCTTTGTGGTATTGGGGACTGAACCTAAGGGCGCTCTACCTCTGAGCTACACTCCAGCCCCATTTTATTTTATTTTGAAACAGGTTCTTGCTAGGTTGCTGAGAGCCTCTCTATGTCACTGAAGCTGGTCTCGAACCTGCTATCCTCCTGTCTCAGCCTCCCAAGTACTGGGATTACAGGTGTGCACCACCACACCTGGTTTTTCACATACCTTTAAACAGCCAAGTGACTTCATGTAGACAAACCAAAGACAGAGTTCTACTGTATGAGGCCAGGAGACACACCAGGATGGTATCACCAAGCAGCATCAGCAGTATCTGATTTCTGACTTTTTTTTTTTGCGGTACTGGGGATTGAACCCAGGGGCATTCTACCTCCGCGCTACACCCCCGGCCCTATTTTTTATACTTTATTTTGAAACCAGGTCTCACAGAGTTGCGGAGGGCCTCACTAAGTAGAGAGAGAGAGACAGAGAGAGAGAGAGAGAGAGAGAGAGAGAGAGCTGAGGCTGGCCACGAACCCGGATCCTCCGGTCTCCGCCTCCCAAAGTACTGGGATTACAAGCGTGCGCCACCACGTCCAGCCTGATTTCTGACTACTTATTTACTTTACCCGTAGCATCATGAGGAAGATGCATAGGCTAAATAAATAAACAAATACGCCAATGTACTATGAGTTGGAAGTCCTGGATATTGTTCCAGACCTTGAACGACATTAGCCTTTCTATATCTTCACTTTTCTCATTAATAAAACAGGGATGAGAGCATTTGACTTATACAGCATCTGTGCAGTTATTTCCACAGGAGAATGTAAAGTGGAAAAAATATTTCACCTATGAGACACGCTGCTGTTGTCAACATAGAAATGCAGATTCAGACAATGTCTATAACAAGCAGAGAGGCGGAGTAAAGCTAAGGTACTCTGGATATTAGATGATTCGAAATGATCCTTTACAAGATACCTGTATCCAAGTAGGTTAGTTTTAGTTGGGATTCTTTCTATTGCAAGTTACCAGAATCCAGTTCAAATGGTCTCAAGCAAAAAATTTTATATATATATATTTTTTGTTAGGATATCTGAAAAGTCTAGAGGCAGACGTAGCTTTCGGTATGATTAGACTTAATGATTTATTTAAAAAATAAAATTAGCACAAGGGATTGAACCCAGGGGCATTCTACCTCTGAGATATACCCCCAGCCCTTTCTATTTTTTTAATTTTGAAACATGGTCTTGCTAAGTTGCTGAGGATCTCACTAAGTTGCTGAGGCTAGCCTCAAACCTGTTGATTCCTCTTGTCTCAGCCTCCCAAATACTGGGATTACAGACATGCACCACTGTGTCCGGCAGATCTAAGGATTTAAATGTCACTATCCAGACCTGATTCTCTTCGTCCTGACCTCCTTTCTTTCCTTCTTCATTTCTAGATTTCACTTTCCTTTGCATTGGCTTTATTCACAAAGAGGTTTCTTAGACTATGCCGCCAAGTTTCTGCTAGTCTCTTTGGACTTCTGTTGGAGAGAGATTGTCTTTGTGTTGTGCCTTCAAACGTTCTGGGATTCAATATGATTGGCTCTCCTTGCTATTGAATCCAGTTTTTGGCCACAGAACCACCTTTTGCACCACAGTTGGGTCATACCCACAGATGCCGTGTGGATCGAGACAGAAAAGTAGATCCATAAAGAAAACGCAGAATACTCTTATCAGAAGAAAAGTAAATGTTGTAATGCAGAAGTGGAAATATTTTGGAGGTATCTGTGATGGAAAGAAGTTTGAATTACCCTTACTGACTAGCTGTGACAGTTAAAACTGTAAATTGTAAAAAGTACATCAGTTAAAATGCCATTCTTTTGTTGTGGAAACATTAGGGAGATCAAGGTCTTAGAGAAAATATTGTCCAGAATTTTAGTAACAATTTTATCAGAAACACTTCTTGAAGGAATTATTAAATGAATATTTATTTAGTTGTATTTAAAAAATATTCATCTAATAGAATAACAGGGGGTGCTAGAGGCATTTCTCATAAAACAATAGATCTTGTCATTTACTTATCTACCCATGGTATTCTGAAATACGGAAATTGAGTTAAGACAATATGGACTTATTTTTTTAGAGAGATTTTCATGATATTAGCTGTTTTATTCATTCATTCAATCATTATTTATGGATATCTATGTACAAGGCACTGTATATTCTAGGAAAAAGAATTCTGCCATGGTCTTGATATATTAGTGTATGTTTTCTTGATTTAAAAAATGATGTGAATGTATAAATAGTCAATCATAAAAAATGAAATTCAGCAGGCATATGGAAAGTTGCTTAATTTTATTAATAATAGAGAACTAAAAATTGAAATAAGATTTCTTTTTGACTCATCAAATTGGCCAAGAAAAGAAACTTTGATAATATCAATGGAGCCAGTAGTAAATAAAATTGAATTATGTGGTTATCATAGAGGGGAATTTTGCAAGTTGTTAAAATGTAGAATATACACAAGAACTCACATACAAGAATGCATATTATGATGTTTGTAATAGGAAAAGAGACTTAAGAACATAAGAGTCTAGCAAGAGAAGAATGATCAAATTGACTACAAAAATGGAGCATAAAAACTAATATATATATTCTTTATATTTTCATAGATGTAAGCCAGAGCAGTTGCTTAGATGGTTCTCAGCCCTGCCACTTACCAGAACCTAGGAGGGTTGAGCTTACTCAGAGTGAATATGAGAATAAAATAGGAAGTTAGAATAAATGATATGCTGGTGGACAAATGAATGTATTTATGAATGAGTGAATGCAAACATTTTGAGAACAATAAAATATATTTGTTTACAAATATATCTCCAAATGCACAGAAAAATTCAACCTATGACACCGTTTTTTCTTCCTAGAAAGGATGTATGGAAGGGAACTGGTTGATGGGATGGGGTAGGAGACTTTATGATTATCTACATTGGTTAAAAGAGTTACAAGAATGCTCTCATCTACTACTTCCTTAATTAGATCCAATTAATTTTAAATTAGAAAAATGCATATAGCTATAGTAGATATTGAATTTACAACAATTCATTATTGACTATCTACATGATGGACTTTATATTTTAGTATAATTTTATTCTCCATAAATGTATTTAAATATGAAATAAACTTCCTATTATTGTAAAACTACTTGAAAAATAAAGGCATATGAAATAAGTTTGAAAAAGTCAGTGCTAATATACAGCCACATGTAACTATTTAAATTTAGACTAACAAAAATTACTTAAACATTTATTTTTCGTTGCACTAGCCACAGTTTAAGAGCTCATGTGCTGCATGTGACGATGGGCTATCACACTGATCAACACAGACACAGAACATATTATTATCATAAAAACTTCTATTAGTGCTGGTCAAAGCTATCAATTTTTAAGTTCTCTCCTTTTTAAACTGTGACTTGCTTTTGAAAACATAAAGTATTAGCTTGAACCAATGAAAGGGGGAAATATAAACATTTACATCTCTCCTCATCAAACATATTTAACGTTAGCTGGTGCCAAAGTATAATTTTCCCCCTAATTCTTATAGAATTTAGAATTTTAAAACACGGATCTGCAGTGTTGCTTGAGTCAAACCTTTCTATAAAGTTGTCCTAGGATCCTCTCTAAGAGAACTCTGAAGTGTGCGATGTGAAGGATGATACATAATATTGGAGTTCACTTTGCACTGGGCTGGAGCTAGCCAACTTTTTTGGAACTTGAGATGTAAATCAGCCAGTGCCGTGTACGAGAGACTGGCCGTCTTTGCTCCTGCAGCTTGCACTGGGGAGCATGAGAACTTTCAATGAATTGATTCACTGTGTGCTTTCCCACTGGAGCTGGATTTGTGAATTTTGATTATGCGACTTCTAGGAGATTCTGTCTTTTCTGGGTTGCAATTCTCCTGGGCTCAGAGTGCAAATGCCTGGGTTAATATCTCTAGCTCCAAGAGAGTCCGTGGGATAATGAGTGTAACCATGACGGATGCGATCATGTCAAGAAAACAGAGGCAGCTTCATAGACAGGGAGGAAGAGATTTAGTACAGAGAAGAGGTTTCCACAACCCTGCCAGGGTGGGGGAGGATGTGGAGGGTAGAGATCTGGAAGGTTGCTTTTAGGAAATCTCAGGAAAGCTGCCCCCGGGAGGTCTTGGGTGTCTTCAGCAACTGGCCTTTGCTGGCAAAGCCCCACTCCCCTATGCAGGACCACAGACCTGCCAGGAAAGCCTGCTGCAGGAATAGGGCTTTTCCTTTTCTTTCTTATCCCTCCAAAGTGTGCCTGACTGTGCCCACCTACACTGATGGAATCTAGCAGGAGCCCTGCTGGCATAGAAGCCTGGGAAGGGTGGTTCCCAGTCCTTCTGAAGGATAGGCGAGAGTCATGGATGCAGGAAAGGTAGAGCCTGGCACAAACAGTACCCGTAGGCACCATCCCACCTTACATCTAAGAGCTCTGCCGTTGCATGAGAAACAACAGTTGTTTCTTCCAACATCCGCACATCAAAACATAGGCATTTCTAAAATCTGCTCAGTAGCTAGGAATAATTAAGAGAAGTTAGAAAATCAGAGGATTTCAAAGGCTCTCAGAGGTCACTGAGTTCAATAAATCCCTAAACTTGTTGTCTATCAGTGTCACCGAGAAGCGTTCAAAATACAGATTTGTGAGCCTTACCTCAGAACAACTGAACAGAATTTTGCTAGTACTTGAGAGGGTGGGAGGGCTGAGTCCTGGGAATCACCAGGTGTCTAGCATAGCACCAGCTCGATCAGGCACCAGCTCTCAGAGCACCATTTGGAAAATGGATGAATACACTTTTCCCCCCTGGGTTTCTGGAAGCCATGATAAATTTGTCCTAGAATAATGAGAATCCATTCTCTGCTATATCCATAAATTCAGGTTTCACAATGGAAAAGTATAGTCAGATGCTACTACATGGTCATGTGCTTGGGGATTCCAGTGACTGCAATTCATGAGGTCGATCCATTAACCTCAGTCCAGTTCCAGAGACTATGAGACACCCCCACAAGTGCAGTGTTGATAAACCTTAAGTACTGTTAACGTTTCATTTTGCAGGGAGAAGGAAAGGGAATTGAAATATTTCAAAACTGCTTATATACTAATAAATATATTTTTCTCCATTGTTAAAAGGCCCAGTGTAAATAAGTATTTACTGTTGTCATTGCAAATAAAAAATGGGATGGTTATACTATTTTTTTAGTATGAAAATACATATTACACTAAGGCTAGTTGTAAGACACTACTGATAACTATGAAGTGTATTCAGGGACCATAGGATTGAGCAGGTGCTGGTTGCAATGCTATGACAAGCACATTAAAAATCCTTTGTTTCTGTGATTAATTGAATATTCTCTGGGAGCATGAAATGTGAACTGATTTCTTGTTTTTGCAGGAAAAACTAGACTCTGGCTTTTGTAGAATTTCTAGAATATATGATTTTCAATACACCCTTTTATTTATAATTAAAGGGGGAAAGAGAGTGACTTGGTAAAGAAAATAAGAGATTTGTCTTTGTCATATACCGTTTTATAGCCTAAATACATTTGGAGAGTATATGTGTGCTGGGTGGGGTATCTTGAGTTCTCACCCTCGTGCCAGAGTTTTAAAAATAATTTCTGCCGGAAGAATGAAACCATGTAAAAGTCATTCAGCCAGGTAAATTCTGAAATCGGCTTGCTGGAGCAATAAACTTGATGAATGATGCTATTTACGATTGATGAAATTTCCTTTTATGAATCTGTATTAAAAAAAGGAAATCTGTGAACTTTAAACACACATGGAAATTGAATGGTTTTTAGTATGGGCTTTGAGCCATTGGACTTGGAGGGTTTAAAAAATATTCATTTTCTCCAATGTCAAATATAAGAAAATTCTAGATAGTGATGTAAACATGGGTGCATGAAGGGGAGGAGCCTGAACTCTTAACAGCAGGCAGAAATTGTAGGCCTGAGGGGATGTTGGAAACTGGAATACTAATCAAAATAGCAAATTTAGCTGATTCCAGGCTAAGATTTCCACATCCAAATCTGCCAAGTATCAAAGTTGAATGTTTGAGGCAAAGAAGAGGAAATCTTTAGCTAACTGGTCAGGGAGAACAATGGGATTAGCCAACATGGTCTTCATGACCACTCGTGCAAAACTGAAACCCGCCTTTTTAAAATCTTAGCATTAATTCAGAAAAGTGGTCTTAACTTAAGAGTGACTCATAACAATACCTAAAAATCTAATAAATCCTAGGAATATTTTATTTGTCAGAAAAGTCATATGTCACCTTAAAATTTCACATGTAATTCAGGAAGTCCCCATAAGTTTCCTGTTATAAATGATTAGAAAATAAACAATCTTAAGTGTTAAAATGAAATCCAATGTTCAACATTGTCCAGCCAGGCAGTGAAATTTTTCTGTCTGCTAAACAATAAAAAGAGATGCTTTCAAATTAATTGGTAATAAATATTTATTCTTATAAAGTGTATGTCTCTGCTATTTGTAACTTTTTTCTTATTAAAGTGCTAGGGATTGAACCCATGACCTTGCACATGCTAGGCAAGCACTCTACCACTGAGCCACATCCCCTACCTCTCCTATTTTAAAATAAGAATATCCATCTCTATTTAAGATGTTAAATGTTGTTAAACTAATCAGAGCATTGATTTTTGGGCTTGGGAAGATCTGAAATTGCATCCTAACTATAAGTGTACCTGAAAACTGATGGGGGAGACCATTTCAATAGAAGATTTCTGGGTTCCAGCTCTCAGAAAGTCCAACTCAATAGGTCTAGGAGAGTTCTAACAATTTGCGTTTTAATAAGGTGGGGCAGGAAATTCTCATGTTCTTTTGACCACATTTATTTGCATTAATTTCTATATTAATTTAATAATATATAATTTTTAAATATATATATATATATATTTTTTTTTCAGTGTTGAAGATCAAACCCAGGGTCTCATGCATGCTAGGTAAGCACTCTATCACTGAGATACATCCCCAGCTTTGACCACTTTTAAACTAATATTGCTATGAAGCTGATGAATCTCTTGGTTAATATTTTTATTTCTACACTATTCTCTGGTTTTTAAAATTTGTCTCTAGCACTCAATTTATTTCACAACTATTTTCCCAGTGCTGGGGCTCAAACCCAGGTCCTTGCACATGCTAGGCAAGCACTCTACCACTGGGCTACACTCCAGGCCTCTTTATTTACTTATTTCCTATTTTAATGTGTTTAATTCTAAATCTTTGTGAGAGTATTTTTTTTCTGTTTTCGTATGCTTTATTCTTTACTAATAAAATCCTTCTTCTGAATGACTTCCATTGACATTACATAATACATGAAAATACCAATGCCAATCTCAATACTCTGTATGGGGAAGGGGGGATGGGGGGACCAGGAGAAAGCCCACCAAGTGCTGTGTGCATGTGTGTCACTATCACTATGAACTACATTATGATGTGAGACTATAATGCACCAATAAAAGTTAAAAAAATAAAAGAGGCTTAAAAAAGAAATAAAAACATTACACATAAGTATAGTCATGTAACTCATACTGACTTATCTGGGGATATGTTCTGAGATATACATTGTTAGGTGATTTTGTCATTGTGCAGACATTAATAGGATTGCTACAAAAACCTAGATGTTATAGCTTATTATACACCAAAGTTATATGGTATATACTGTCATACACATGGTCTCTTGTTGACTGAAACATCCTTATGTGAGCATGATTGCATTTTTTTTGCATGATTGCATTTATTGGAATGTTTTTATTTCTAATATGTCCTGAACTTATAACCTATCTGTTTAACATATACATAGAATTTCTTGTTTTGTTTATAGTATTGAAATAAACATAGCCAGGCGTGGAGGCGCATGCTTGTAATCCCAGTCCTTGGGAGGCTGAGACAGGAGGATCCAGGTTCGCGGCCAGCCTCAGCTTCTTAGTGGGGTCCTCTGTAACTTAGTGAGACCCTGTTTCAATATAAAAAATAAAAAATAGGGCTGGGGATGTAGCTCAGAGGTAGAATGCCCCTGGGTTCAATCCCCAGTACTGCAATAAATAAATAAATAAATAAATAAACATAACATAACATATATGAATACTCCTGAAATTAAATACTATAAAATTATAAATGAAATTCTTCTGTTGTGTTATGTTTTCTCTTTTCATTTTTCTTTTCTCTGAGTGATTCACCTTAATAGAACTGTTTATAGAACTTATAAATTATATTTAAATTCTTGCCAATTCAATGGTGATTCCTTAATTTAAAACACAGATGGGTGAAACATTTTACATTTCTCTTTCTTTAAATGTGACAAAAGTTTTATTAGGTTGTTTTTTCACTAATGTGTTTATTTGTTGTCTTCCTACTTTCTTCTACTAATTTTATGTAACCTAGTTCAGAGACTACTGAAAAACCAAAGCAAGTTAGGGAGAGTTCAAGATGCCCCTGCAGGAGGACAAAGACTTTGTGATAGTTCTTTATAATTTGTTCCTGAGAAAGCTGGACACATCTGCTTATAATGACAGACTTCACTCCCTTTTCTTATCAGAGACAAAGCAAAAGAAAGAAGATTTGTCTTCTTTTAGAAAGATCTGTCCTTTTTTTCTAGGAAATCAGATCACTATGTTGCAAAAAAAAATCAGTTGACTCTAGTCCGTCTCCAAACAATTAAAATATAAATTAGCTAGCTCAATATTGGCACATAACATAGTATTTGCCAGTACCTATTGGATGAGAAACATCTGGCAAAATATTGTTTTTTGTGTTTTTGAATATATGCCAGCTATAAACTATTGTTTTCATAAATGCTGTCATATGTAACTTATTTGCATGTGATAACGGAGACAGATACAAAAGAGAGATGAATTTAACTTGTATTTGTATTTGTCATCATTTGAATGTGCTCAGATTTCATCCTCACGTGCTTACTGGCCGAGCTGGGAAGCTGAACAGCCCAGTGGTCAGGAGAGGGCTGCAGAGTCAGCCGGACCTGAGTTCACACGCTCTTGCATAGGAGACCTGGCAAAGTGACTTAGCTACTCCAGGCCTCAGGTAATGAGGATAATAACCGTAGCTCTAACCTTGGCTTGTTTTGATGATTCAATGAGATGTCCAGATAAAGTGCCTAGTGCTCTGCCTGATGCATGGTAGTGATAGATAACTATTACTATTATTATTTTTCCAAAACACAGAACATTTGTTAGTTCCCAGGAAGCCTGTGTTTAGGAAAGACTACTGTGTAAGTTGCGAATTATCAGCTGTTACAATTACACTCACCATTACTTATTTGAAAAATTTAATAATTGAGATGTTATTTATAATGCCTAGAGAGGCATGCCAAAATAAAATTATCAAATAACTATATAATTTTTAAATCTTTGCTTTATTGACCAAAATACATTGCAAGTATAACCAAAATGTATAACTGCCACCAAGGATACATATCTTTTGATGGAAAAGTACATGCTCTCTAAAACTGCCACTTGCCAAGTGGTCTTGGATGAGTCCCTCAAATTCTCTGAGCGTCATTTATTTTTTCAAAATCGGGATAAAATCCTGTGTGGTAAGGTTGTTGCAAAGGTTGAGACAATAGGTGAAAAGGCCCGACACCCAGAGGTTGGAATAGATACTTCTTGGTACCTTCTGCAAAAGTATCTGTAATTCACAACCTTTGTGGTAGGGGGCAGCCTCAGGCGCCCAGTCAGAACCATGCAATACTTTGCCTTCCATAGGTGGTTAAAAAATTGGGGGCCGGGCGTGGTGGCGCATGCTTGTAATCCCAGTACTTTGGGAGGCGGAGACCGGAGGATCCAGGTTCGCGGCCAGCCTCAGTTCACTCGCTCTCTCTCTCTCTCTCTTTCTCTCTCTTTCTACCTAGTGAGGCCCTCCGCAACTTCGTGAGACCCGGTTTCAAAATAAAGTATAAAAAAAATAGGGCCGGGGGTGTAGCGCAGAGGTAGAACACCCCTGGGTTCAATCCCCGGTACCGCAAAAAAAAAAAAAAAAAATTGGGTAGGTGCCTGCTGCCAGATACAGCAATCACATTCACCCTGCTGGTCATTTGGAGTTGGGACACAGAAACTCTAGCTGGTCCTGGGCACTGGAGCTAAGAAGTAAAGTAAAGTGGTGTCTGGGGACATGGCTTAGTTGTAGAGTGCTTGCCTAGCATGTGCAAGGCCCTCAATTCAATATCCAGTACTGTCTAAAGGAGAAAAAAAAAAAAGAAAGGTCGTTAACCAGGGATGTGCTGATCAGTTTTTACTACCAGGGACATTTTTCACTAGAAATAACAACAACAACAAAACCACAGGGTAGAGGGAGGGCAAATAAAGCCAATATTCAGAGAGAAACAAAAGGAAACTATGACCTTAAAATCAAATGAGAGTGCTATTGGCTCTGGAACACCCAATTCTTGGTCCTAGTGCCGTACTGTCCCACTCTAATACCTTGGATATGACTGATATGTTCCAATATGTTTCTCTTTGTTGAGTTAGATTAGATATGTTTTCCTTTGTTGCAATCACATGGTTAACTTCTGAAAGCACTCACTCACTAAATGCTAGTTTCCCTTTCATTTATTAAAAAGATTAATGGCATCATAATCAAGGTGTAAAATAGCTAAGTAATGCTATAGCTCCCTCGATACACAGGTATGAAACAACAGCACAAACACAGTGAATGCGTGTTCAGTGTTTTACAGGAGGTAGAGAAGACTGAAACTCAACCCAAGTCCTTCACCTACTAAACTTCTGTGGGTGCTTTGTAAGTAACAGAAATTTGTTTCTCACATTGCTGGAGGTGTGTGTGTGTGTGTGTGTGTGTGTGTGTGTGTGTGTGGTGTTGATTCGAGCGGCAGAGGAGGACAATGGCTTGAATATCTTAAACAATCACATGCCTGCTCAAAGCACTGCAAACACTTTTTTTTTCTCTCTTTTCTTTTTTTGTGGTTCTGGGAATTGAAGAATTTCCAACTTTTGAACACAGATGGAATGCTTCGTTTGGAATCAATTGTCTATTTCTCTCGGTGAGTTTAGCTAGTGGTTAGTTGAACCTATTATCTTACATGAAAAGAATCTGTGGGACTATATGTAGGATTTTTCTGAATATAAATGGAATTAATTATGAGCTTTACAATCTCTGAAGACTTAGTAAGGATGGGCACCTTCTATTAAGTAATTTCAGTAATCTGAATCAGATCTGGAATCGTGGAGACATCTCTTTCCTCTTTGTTTCCAGGCTTCCAAACGTTGGAAGCAAATTCTAGGAGAGATAATGTGGTTTACCACAAAACCCAAGAATACAAACAAATTGAGAAGTATGCATTCTTTAGGATTGAAGATGTTCAGTTTTCTTACAGTTTTTAAGAAACTAGACTTGAAAACACTCCCGGCCACACAGAACTTTTCTTTCTTTAACATTTGCTTTATTACTTTACTCTCTATAGTAAAATTGAGAAGCAATAGTGATTATAGGGTGATGTGGGACTATTTTGGTAAACCTGGCAGCTGCAGAGTCCCAGAAGAGGCAGGAAGGATGTGGGAAGAGAGTTCTGAGAGTCCTGAGTCCGCTACTAAAGTCTGTTCTACTCAGAAATGCTTTCTCTAGTGACTTCCACAACCTGACTTGACCTTCTAAATTTTATTCTTTCATTGAATTAAACCAAATTCCAAAAATATTCATTGAATATCTATCTTTGGAAGGGACAATGCAATGCTATTAGGATTGGGGACTGGTTAATGTTCTGTAGAAATGATTATACACATTCTCCATGCTCAAAATATTAATAACCTAGATATTTACTTACTGATGTTAACTATAGTTTCTAATTCTTTTTTTATGAATAGTGTTTTTCAACCTTGACTGCACACTTAGAATCACTTGGGGAACTTTAAGGCCCCAAGCTGTGCCCAGATGAATGAAATCACGACCTCTGAGGGGGCTATCTAAGCAGCAGTAGTGTTTTATGCTCTCCATGTGATTTCAATGGGAGACCAATCAGTAGGTCTTGACTGGGTTACAGGTGTGTTCAGTTAGCTCTTGTGGCAATTGGGAAAGACCTGGAGCAGATGAAACCCACTGCTTGCCAGCTCTGGGCACAAGCAGACCCCATGAGGAAGCTCTGAAAAGAAGATTTTCTGTCTACAATGATATAGAGAAGATAAGGAACACTGAAACGTCTCATTTAAACCTTCCAATAACATTGTGAGATAGACATTTGTTGAAACAATGATTTCCATCAAGTGAACAACTAAGCAAAGAAGAACAAACACTATCTCAAACAGAAGTTACAGCTCAAAATGTTAGGAATTAAAATAATCTCTCAATAATCATGATGAATATCAATGGCCTCAACTCCCCAATCAAAAGACATAAGGTAGCAAAATGGATTAAAAATCATAATCCATATCTATGCTGTCTGCAAGAAACATACCTTACAAGTAAAGATACTCATAAATTAAAGGTGAAGGGCTGGAGCAAGGTAATCCATGCTAATGAACTCAAAGACAAGCAGGAGTAGCAACTCTCATATCAAACAAAATAGACTTCAAGACTACACTTGTCAGAAGAGACAAAGCAGGTAATTTTTTACTGGTGAGAGGAACAATCCAACAAGAGGATATAATGATAATCAACATTTATGTCCCAAACATAGGTGCAACCACTTTCATAAAACAAACTCTTTGTGACATTAAGTCTCTCATAGATCCCAATACAATAATATTGGGAGACTTCAACAACACTCCGCTCATACAACTAGATCAATCTTCCAGACAAAAGGTCAGTAAAGATGCCTCAGACCTAAGAACACCATAAACAAATGGACCTATTAGACACATACAGAATATTCTACCCAACTACAGCTGAATTCACATTTTTTTTTTTAGCTGCTTATGGAACCTTCTTCAAAATGGACCATATCCTGGGCCATAAAGCAAGCACTAGCAAATTCAAAAAATGTGATATCGACCCCTGCATCTTTTTAGACCATAATGGAATGATACTAGAAATCAACTATAAGAAGACCCAGAGGAACTTCATAAACACATGGAGACTGAACACCACACTACTGAATGAGGAATGGGTCATAGAAGAAATAAGGGGAGAAACTAAGAAATTCCTAGAAAAAAACAAAAATAGAGACACAACATATCAAAATCTATGGGACACTTTGAAGGCAGTATTAAGAGGAAAATTCATAGCACTGAGTGCTCACATAAGAGGAACAGAAAATCACTGAATAAATAACCTAATGGCACACCTCAAAGCCCTTGAAAAACAGAAACAGTCTAATCCTAAAGTCAGTAGAAGACAGGAAATCATTAAAATCAGAGCAGAAATCAATGAAGTAGAGAACAACAACAACAAAAAATACAAAAAAAATCAACAAAACCAAAAGCTGGTTTCTTGAAAAACGTAAACAAGATAGATAAACCACTAGCCAACCTAACCAAAAGAGAGAATCAACCCAAGTTACTAAAATAAGAGATGGAAAAGGTGATATTACCATAGACAGCATAGAAATCCAGAGAATTGTCACATTGAATAGATGAAGTATTTGAAACTTTATGACCTGAAAATCAATTTTACTGACATCACAGGGTAATTCACAGAATTTGGACCATGCTTTCCTTATATTTCATCTTTTGGGTATACTGTGATGCAGAATGTACAAAGTACTATATAAAGTGATAAAACATGCTAACCCAAACTTCTTGGGTATATTATGGTGTAGGATGTGGAAAGTACTCTAGATTGATAAAGTAAAATATAGGAACCCAAATAAATAGATATTGATTCTGGTCTAATGTGATCTAGGCATGCTTCCTGGAGAATTTGTCACACTGTTGGTGGGGTTACAAATTAGTGCAGCTGCTATGGAGATCAGTGTGGAGATTCCTCAGAAAATTGGGAGTGGATCCACCATATGATCCAGCTATACCACTCCGAGGTATCTTTCCAAAGGAACTGAAATCAGAAAATTATAGTAATAAATGCATATCCATGTTTGTAGCAGCACAATTCACAATAGCCAAATTATGGAACCAACCTAGGTGTTGGTTCCAACCAACCAACAGATGAATGGATTACAAAATTATGGGATATATACACAATGGAATTCTACTCAGCAATAAAGAAGAACAAAACAATGTCATTTGCAGAAAAATGGATGGACCTGGAGAACATTATGTCAAGTGAGATTAGCCAGTCACAGAAAGTGAAGGGTCATATATTTTCTCTCATATGAGGAAGCTAGTGAGTAATCCAGATACCGGAGGGACTTCAGATAATGGAGGAAAAACTCCAGTGGAGCCAGGGAGGTGGTCTAGGGAAAGGGAGGAAGGGGAGGGAGAATCGATGAAGGAATCACTTCCACTGACATTATGTCCATATGTGAGAATACCAATGTCAATTTCAATACTCTGTATGGGGAGCGGGGAATGGGAAGGGAGCCGGGGGGAAAGCCCACCAAGTGCTGTGTGCATGTGTGTCACTATCACTATGAACTACACTATGATGTGAGACTATAATGCACTAATAAAAGTATAAAAACAGTGTGTGCTCCAGAACAAAAAAATGATGCTACTGATGTTATTCTAGGAGGATATATTTGCATATAAAATAAAATATTAGGAGCTTATTCTATGAAAATTCAGGATTTGTACAAGGTTAATGCCTGCATTGAAAGCCATGGTTCCTCTCCTAGGAAGCTCATCTGTTCTGGCTGCATAGCAGAACCACCCGGGAAGCTCAGCCGTTCGAGCCTCACCCCAAATCATTAAATCAAAGTATTGGAACAGACACTCGGAATGGCGTGGAAGGGAGCAGCAGGGAATAAACTGGTTTGGATTTAGATTTTAGGGAATATAGAATGCGAAAGAAACTGGGTAGATGTCATTATTTAGATAATGGCGAGCAAGGGAAGGCTTTTAAGCTGAACAGTGATAAAGTAATCAACTATAAACTGTGTCCAACTCCTTTCTGTCTTTTATTCTGTTATTTATTTAGAAAAGATCAAGTATTCCCAATGGAAGTGGTTTTAAGTCCAGGAGCATATCAGGATTCTCTGGGAAGGCTTCTCAGTTATACTATCTTTGTCTCGGGGCTCTGCTAGAGTTTTGGGGTGGCCTGGATATTCAAAGTCATTTGCTTTTCTGTCCTCTCTCAAGTTTTATACATTCAATTAGGGGACATAAGACATAAAGTTATAATCCACAAGACCACTGTATTAGTCTGTGTTGCTATAACAAATTACCATAGCCTGGGAACCTTAGAAGTAACAGAATTTTTATTTTATTTTATTTTATTTTTTTGGTGCTAGGAATTGAAACAGGGTCTCACTAAGTTGCTGAGAGCCCCTCACATTTCTGGAGGCTGGAAATCCTGGATCAAAGTGTTGGCAGATTTGATGTCTAGCAAGGGCCCACTTCCTGGTTGATAGATGACTCTTCTCACTGTAACCTCACAGGGTGGAAAAGACAAGGGAGCTCTCTGGGTTGTTTTTACTTTTTATTTAATTATTTATTTTTCTGGTAACTGGGGATTGAAAGCAGGAAAATCCCTCCTCTGAGCTATCTCCCCCTCGCCCTTTGTATTTTATTTATTTTTTATTTTGAAACAAGGTCTCACTAAATTACCATACATTGGCCTCAAACCTCCTGTCTGACCCCACTGGTCATCCTCCTTTCTCACCCTCCTTAGGACTGGTATTATAGACTTGTGCCACAGGGTTTTTGCTTTTATTTTTAAAATAAGGGCACTAATCCTACTCATGAAGGTTCTACCCTGATCCCCTACACAGTCTCCACCTCCTGGTACCATCCCAGCAGAAGTTAGGATTTCAACATGCAATTTTTTTATTATTATTGTATATTTTGTGTGTGTGTGGGGGGATAACACTTATACTCAGTCCACAGGAACCACCCTCATTCTGACAATTGCAAATGCATGAATCTCTAAGAACACACTTGGTTTTGCTAGAAGGACTCACATAACTCACTGAAATATAGATTGAAATCTGCCTGGGGAAGAGGCACACAAGGCTGAGTTCCAGAGAGCTCTAAAAGTGGTTTTCCTCTGTCTTCTCCTAGTGGAACTGTGGTGAAAAAGAGCATCTCCCTTGTGGCTCCAAGAGGGTGAGGAGAGAAACTCCTGGTTTTCTTTGTGTCTTTGTGCTGCTTGCCCCTGGATGAGAAACAGTCCCAATAAATTCAGAACAGAGTAAATGAAGCCCCATGCTTCTGATAAAAAGACCCAAAAGAGAAGCTTCAGTTACCCAGAGAGTATTGATGAGCTCAGAGGGCTAGAGGCTTGGGAATGTGACCCATACTAGTGCTTATTATGTAAAATAACTATATTTTTTATTATTATATAATTCCTGGGATCACATCCAAGCTACGCAAGTGTAAAACTGATCTTAAATAATAAACTATACATTTTGAGAATGCAGTTATAAGATAGATATCTACCCAGATCCCAGACTGGCCACTGGGCAGCAGACAAGTGGAGCAGACACAAACAGTATTACAAAGGCTTTGCAAACAGAACAAAATTGAAAGCACAACCTATGAATGTCTGATCATAGCTCCTAATCAAGTTGATTGTCTGCAAAACCAGAAAGCTTAACAATTTCTGCAGGATTTAAGTGAGACCTAGAGCCTCACAACATAATATTCAAAATATATGGGATTCAATTCAAAATTACTTGATATAGAAACATCCAGGAAGATCTCAACTCACATGAGAAAAGATAATCAGCAAAGGCCAAATATTTGACACAAATGACAGAGAGGTCTGAGTTATCTGTCATAGACTTTGAGCCACTTTTATAAAGTGTTCCAATAAGTAAGGGCAAATGAATTAATAATGGAAATGTAGAGAAGTTAAGCAATTAAGTGGAAGATATAAATAACTGAATGAAAAGTTTAGAAGTGAACAATTATAATGATAAAATTTGAAAACTTACCTGATGGCACAACAGTAGAATGGAGATGACAGAGAAGATAATGAATTTGAAGATAGATACAATGATCCGATCTGGATAACAGAGAGAAACAATACTTAAAAAAAAGTCTCACAGATTGGTGGTTGGAAGACTCATACTACCCAATTTTAAGACTCCTTTTTCTGCTGCTGCTGCTATACTAGAGATGGAACCCAGGGGCACTCTACCACTGAGTTACACTCCTAGCTCTTTTTATTTTTTATTTTGAGATACAGTCTCGCTGAGTTGCCCAAATTGGCCTGGAAGCTGTGATCTTCCTGCCAGTTTCCTGAGTAGATGGGATTACAGGTGTGCACTACCACATCCAGCTGAATTTTAAGACTTATTTTAAAGCTTTAGCATAAAGATGGTATGGTATTTGTGAAGGAATAAGCCAATGGAACATACTAGATAATTTAGAAATACACATACACACACACACACACACACACACACACACACACACCTATGGATAATTTGTTTTTGACAAAGATGGCAAGGCAAATCAATAGAGCAAGCATAGTCTCTTGGTGTTAGACATCCATGTACAAATAAAGACCTTTGATCTAACCATATAATTAAAAATAACTCAAATGGATTATATATCTAAATGTAAAACACAAAATGATATAATTTATAGAAAAAACACAAGAAATCTTTATGTCTTGTGCTTAGGCTAAGAGTTTTAAATATATAAGAAACATCTATAAGAGAAAAAAAATCAATAAATTGGAATTCATCAGTATTAAAACCATTTGGTCTGTGAAAGAACAGTGTTAATAGTATGAAAAGATAAGCTAAGGATTGGGAGAAAAGATTTCAGATTACATATCCAATAAATGATTTTTATTAAAAGTATATAAAGAAATCTCAAAGCTCAACAATAAGAAAAACACCAAATTTTAAAGTGAGCCCAAGATTTGAACAGACATTCCACCGAAGAGGAAATGTGGATGGTAAATATGAGAAGATATCCAACATTATTAGCCACCGGGGAAACACAAAATCATGGCACATCAGTTACGATGACTAGGATTTTTAAAACTTACTGACAAGTTGGGCACAGTGCCTTAATCCCAGCTACTCATGCCTGAATCCCAGGTATTCTGGTGGCCACAGCAGGAGGATTGCAAGTTCAAGGCCAGTGTGGGCAACTTAAGCCAGATCCTGCCTCAAAATAAAAAATAAAAAAGGGCTGGGGCTATAGCTCAGTGGTAGAGCGCCCTGGGTTTGATCCCCAGTACCTCCCATACACACATACACAAACCAAAGTTATTGACAATACCAAATGCTAGTGAAAATGTGGAGTAACTGGAATGCAAAATTGTACTGCAATTATAAAAATTGGAAGTTTTTTTTATGAAGTTAACCATACACTTACCATCTGACCCAGCCATTCCTTTCAGATAATTTCCCAAGTGAACTAAAAACTTACGTTTACACACACACACACCAAACCAAACATAATGTTTGTAGAAGCTCTGTTTGCAATCGACAATAACTAGAAACAGTCCAAATATTCTTCAGTGGGTGAATGGATAAAACGTGGTACATTTGTATTATGGAAAATGAAACATCTCAGGAATAAAAGGAAGAAATCATTGAGGCATACAACAACTTGAATAATGGTGAACAACAACACCATTATTCTTGGTGTAAAAAGCTAATCCCCAAATCTTACGTACTGTATAATTCCATTTATGTGACATTCTCAATAGGACCACATCGTGGTGATAGAGATCAATGGTTGCTAGGGGTAGAGGTGTGTGTGTGTGTTGGGGTCAGGAGGTTGTAACTGTTAAAAAGAAAGCCCAGAGAGGTTTTTAGGGTGTGGGGCTGTTCTATATCCTGTAGTTTTCCATACTTTCACTATACAAGTCAAATCAGCTTTGATGATAATTACATAGTCCGAGCTTATAATAGTGGCAGGACATAGTTTTCTTATCTTCCAAAAATTAGATAAAATGATAAAAGACAGACAGGCCCCAGGGAAGATGGCCTTTATCTATTGGTATAATACGGTCTATATGGTATCTTAGAGCAGAGGTCAGCAAACTACAGTCCTCAGGCCAAATCCTGCAGGCCACCTGTTTTCGTATGGCCAATCAGCTCAAATGTTTTTTTTTTTCCCCACATTTAAATGGTGTATGAAAAAAATTCCATGGCACATGGAAAGTTCATGACATTAAAAATTCAGTGCCTATCAATGAAATTTTGCTGGAACAGTTGAGCTCGGTCGTTTATGTGTTGTCTATGGCTGCTGTAGCTAATATGGCAGAGTAGTTGTGACAGACTGTAAGGCCCACAAAGCCTAAAATATTTATTATCTGGTTCCTTATGAAAAAATGTTTGCCAATACCTATTTTGTAATATCCATTAGATAACATGCTTATTTTTTAATGGTAGAAACCTAAGTGGGTTAAGGCTTACTCATGCTTTGATTTCATGAAAAATTTTTGACAAGTTTTTTGAAAAACAATCTTTCTTGTATAAATAAGGTTTACTTTAAAAATGCACAATATTTCACCTAGCGTTCTCTCTTTACCCCCTCAAGATTTTGCATCTGATTATTCATCAAGGAAAGAAAGTTAAAAAGTCCCCCCTCAATGACACCAAAATAAGGGGAACCATTAACATTTTTATTATCTTTGGGCTGCTTGTGGAATCTAGGTCTTAGGGGTTAATTATAGCAGTTCATTTCTGGGTGATGGGTTGTGAAACCAGAAGTTATCAGAGATAAACACTAAAGAATTTGATTTACTTGTTCATAAGCACACCATAAAATCCTCAGTTAAATCACACTTTATGACTGTGATCTCCAAGTTTTTAAATATAGTCCTTTGATGACTTCATAGTTGTAAAGGCTGACTTTCTTTTTGCTAAGTGGCAGTGAGTAATTTAGAGTGTCTGTTAAATGAACAATATTTACCAAGTGCTATCAAACAAGATAAAGATATATTTCACTGTGTCTTTATAGCAGTGAAGATAGCTAGAGAAAATATATTCACTACTTATGATTCCGCTATACGACATTATAGTTCTATGAAGTGCAAATCTGAAACTATTTTATTACTGTCCTTCCTCTATTTATTTCTTCCTTAGAGTGTTTTCTAAGGCCACTTTGAATGTCTTCTTTGAAAGAAAAAAAAAGATGGCTTGAAATTCAGTTTTCTTTAAGTGCTTCTTAAGTGATTGTGTGCCAATCACATATGATATATTGAATCATTCTGTGCCTTATATAGTCTTATGTAAAAGAC
Source organism: Glis glis (assembly GCA_004027185.1). Lineage (NCBI taxonomy): Eukaryota > Metazoa > Chordata > Mammalia > Rodentia > Gliridae > Glis > Glis glis. The sequence continues at coordinate 1,040 of PVJS01017986.1, read as the reverse complement.
TATATAAGATAATAACCTGAATAATAGTGTGGTTATTCATAGTGGTTCATACTTAAATGTAATCATGGATGGAAAATGTATCTTCAAAAATATAAAGATATCAATTATAATTTATAGTTTCCCAAACTTGTTTATATTTATATATAATATCACCATTGATTCCAAACAAAATATACACGACTAGTATAATCATCTTTAACCTACAAAGGAGGGAGATGAAGCCTGTATAGGTAGAGAGTCTTCTATGACAATTTCTGAGCGGTAGACTGAGGATATAACAGAGATCTTTTAATTCCCAACCCAGAGACTATTCTGTTACACTATTCTTGCTACCTTATTCGTTTTTGAGAAAAAGACTCCTTCGCCCTATAACTAGTCATATTCTTTCTAATCCAAGGACCGACTTCTACATACTGAAAGTCAGGAGTGCAATTATTTTGCCAAAGTGTTGCTGTTCCTTCATCCCAATCCTTCTAGATCTCTAGATCTCAGCTGTATAATGGAGTTGTTTATATATAATTTCTTGTCTGAATTTGGAAGGGAAAATATTAAGTGAGAGTGTGCTATGAGGATTGAAAACGTGCAACCTCCATTGTGGAGTTTCAAGAAATTGCTTTAGGGTTTTTTGTTCATGTCCTGTGGTTAGAATGTTTCTATATTGATCTTTTTTTTTCAGTAGTACTAAACTTCAGACAGTATGAAGATCACTATAGTTTCGTTTAAAACCAGAGGCAGATAGGTTTTCACAACTGGCTCATGTAATTAACCCCATACAATATATTGAGGTGGCAAGTTCTAATTTCTCACCCCCAAATCTGTAAATATTAGACAAACTAGGGGAGCATTTATTATCTCAGATTTACATTATATTAACAGTTTATTTTAAAACATACCAGATGAGCTGTGAGTGCATAAAACCAAGTCTTTCTCCCTCTACTATTTCCATGAGGCCAAATTTCTTTTCTTTTCTTTCTTTTTTCTTTTCTTTTCTTTCTTTTCTTTTCTCTCCTCTCTCCTCTCCTCTCCTCTCCCCTCCCCTC